>CAUYTI010090263.1:0-97310 GCA_963575145.1 Galago senegalensis
ATGACATGAAGGCTGTGATGACCAGTTTGATGGAAGTATTTCAGAATGCATGTGAAAACCCCATACTGTACCCCAGAAGTGCATTAATGTACATAGTTAACATTCAATTAAAAAATTAAAAAAAAAAAAAAAAAAAAGAAATGTAGGTATTTGTGTAATGTCACAGGTCCATGAAGATGGGTTCTTTTTTAAGGTCTGAAGAAGGTAAGCTTTGAAATTTTTACGTGTGCTAGTGAACACAAAAAATACTACTAATAAAAAGGATAAGAAAGCTGAGGTTGAACCTACACGTATGCTTTTTGGGAGAGCTGGATATAGCGCATTTCTAAGAATAAAAGAAAAATTTTCCTCCTTTTTGGTTATATTTAGTCCTTATACAGCTATAGGAATCCACATATTTCACCTCTTTAGGTTTTAAAATATCTACATTGGATACTTTGAATACAGTAAGGTGGTTTTGAGTTGCCTTATGGATAATATTTTAAAGTTTGGTTTAGATTTTGAGAAATAGTTTTTAAGAAAACCAAGTCATACTCTCCCCATGTTAACCTTATTACAAATGTTAGAATCCAACAACTACAAAATTTTGTGAATATTTGGTGAGATAAATGGATTGATTAAGTACATATTCATGTAAGGGGTGGCAAAAATTAGACAGAAAACTTTTAAATACATGAATGCAAATCTGGGCATTCCTTAGGAAATCAAACAATTTTGATATTCTGTATTCTGTGCCAATGGTAACTTAAATGATCTGCTCTACATTTTGAGTTAAGATTTTTTATTTATCACCTGGGCAGTTATTTGACAATTTCTTCATTGCCTTAAGCAAGCACATTTAAATTTGGAATTAGTATGCAGGATCAAAAGGAGAATGCAAGCATGAGTGCAAACACACATTTCTCTAATGAACTCGACCTGCCATAATCTTATTATTTAGCAAACTTTCCTTTCAGTTCAAAAGTTTGGAGGGTGTAAAGAATTAGGTTGCACTGATTGCATTTGTTAGGTAAGGTCCCTCTTGTAGTTTTGTCCCGACCTCGGAGGTGTGCCATACATGGTGGCCCCCATCCCCTCCCTCCTCTTCTCTCCCTGTTCCCCTGCCCCCCACTTTGTATTGATTTGAGTTTTTCACTTGTGCATGTATGTATTAGCTTATCTACTGTCTTCATATTAGAATTGAGTACATTGGGGAAAAGAAAGTTGGGAGGTAAAGATAAAGAGTCTAAAGTTAGCCTACTGTGTTTCCCTGAAAATTAGACCTACCCAAAAAATAAGCCCTAGCAGGATTTCTATGCATTTGTTAAATATAAGCCCTACCCTGATAATAAGACCTCTATTTATTGAGAAACCTAGTGTCTTCTTGAGAAAAATATAAATATAAGACAGTGTCTTACTTGGGGGGAAACATGGTAAATATCATCAATGCAAAGTCTTGTGTTGGTTAAGTCATGGTTACAAGCTTAATATTTAAAGCATGTTTTGTTGGAAAGAATTAATGGTATTGTAAACCAGCCCCCAATCCCATGGAGCCTAGGATATTTAGGTATAGCTTAGAGTTTTGCTTTCAACAGTTTTAGCTATCTTCTTTCCATTTCTAAGATTATAGCATTATTAAGATCCAGCATTTATTAAACCATTATATTGTACTTTCAATGTCTTCACTTTCATTTATGTTTTGAGCAAGGATTCCAATTTTCCTTTTTTTGCAGAATCTAGAATGTTCGTGTATCAATTAGGAGGGTCATCCTGGTTCTCTTTTCTAGTATTTATTCTGGTGAATGCCATGTTAGTCTCATTAAAAAACCAGGGACAAGCAGAGGACCAGAGGACTGGAGATGAAGCAGGTGCTCACAGTGGGTATTACTGGCTTATTTGAGTAACGGATCCATGACCAGGCAAGTCCTCCTCTATTTATGAGAAGTAAAGCTATGAACACCACAGAAAGTGATTACTCACACTTTGATGGGCATGACATAAAATATCTTTCCCTTTTTAAGCTACATAGGGGGCATTATCATAACAGTAGAGTCATAATTTCTCTAATCCTTTTATTACCTTGTTATTTCCCACGCTTGCCTCACAATTCCATTCTTGCTAAAGTGTGCTCTGTTGTTATTTCCAACTCACGTAAGAGTTCACTGCTTTCTGAACAGAGGACTGAGTGACTCAGCGCTGCTTCTGGCTGTGTGGAACATGTGTCTTCCCCTTAGCTTTCTGTCCACTGTGCTCCTGCCCAAACTCTTATTCCATTCACTCAAAACCACTCTGGCTCCTCAGAGAATTTCAAATGAAAGAAAAGGCAGACCCTTAGCTGGGTGTTGTGGTGGGCGCCTGGAGTCCCAGCTACTGGGGAGGCAAGATAATCACTTAAGCCCAAGAGTTGGGGGTTGCTGTGAGCTGTGTGACGCCATGACACTCTACCAAGGGTGATAAACTGAGACTCTGTGTCTTAAAAAAAAAAAAAAAAAAAAGGACTCAAAAAATAAAAACAAAAAAGAAAAGGCAGACCCACTCCTCAGTGTCCCGACCTCACTGTGAGGTCAAGATCCACAGATCCGTCTGTGAGTTCACTGCCACAGACCCGTCTGCTTTTGTTCCAGCTGCTGCTGTGATACTAGTTCTCCCTAGAAGGCTGGACAAGGCAACTTCTTACCGATTTTAAAAGCATTGAGAAAGAGTTACCCTCCTAAGGGGATATACTGAGAAAACACACTACTGTATTAGCCACGCTCTTTATTCTTCTTTGACATTTAGGGCCTTGCTGCCCCTATCAGAGTTACAACTGGAGTGAAGCAACTATCCCAGAGGTGGGCCTTATGATGCAAACCAGCCAATCCAGGGCACACATCCCCCAACCACTTCCTTTATCAGGCTCTTAAATTCTGGGCACTATCTGTCCATCTGCCCTAATCAGGGCAGGGGCAGGCTTCAGGCTTCAGACAACTCGGGAAAGCTTGGATGCTCCAGAGCCTGTGGATATTATCAGACTAAACAACCCTGAACCTATTTGCTTTGGCTTCCCAGCTTCACTACAAAAGCTCTTACCCAACTTCCCTCCCTCTCTGCCTGGTTCTTCCACCTGGGAACTCCCAGTCCCATAGCGTGTACCCGCCTGGGAACCCCCAGTGCCATGCATGGTGTGCACTCCTGGAAACTATTGAGTAATGAGCCATATTTTCAATGGAAATAATCTCCTGATATATTGAACTTATCATATAATAATAAAAATTATTAAAACAACTATGTATGTGCTCTAAGTTTATTTGTATATAAACACTTAAGTGCAATAGGAAATATATTTTCTCATTTTTTCTGTTACTTTCATTAAGTTTTTTCATTTTTCAAAGTTGATGTTTTGCCTACTGGGAAATATAAATAGGCTTAATGAATACTTTTACACCTTCACCTTTGCCTTACAAAAGATTTTTATTATGCAAAATCACACTGTTTAGGGATTAAAATCCAGAAACATATACACAGTGGATTCCAGGAATTTATGTGCCTATGATACGGAAAGAGTGAGAGAGAATTATTCCCTAAAACAACAACTCATAAGTTTATATGAAGCAAGAAACTAGATAATATTCTTAACTATTGAGTGGGTAAATGAGTTATAGTATATTCATGTGTTCCTACCATAATAATGAAAGATGAGATCTCCTACACAGGAGACAACATCAAAGAATCTACAAAGCACTTTGCTAAGCCAAAGTAGCCAGATACGCATTTAAATGTCATCCTAGAATAAAGGAAAACTACAGGGATAGAAATCAAATCAATGCTCCCTAGGGGTGGAGCATTGGGTGTCCATTTGGGAATCAGAAATAATTCAGAAATTATTCTTAGCAAAAGGAGCAGAATTTGCAACAGCATTCTAAGGTAGGAGGACACTTAAAAAAAAGCCAATTCTGATTATAAGTGATCAGAGTAACCCATTTTTGTCAATCTTGAAGAAAGTTTGTTATCTAAAGCAAATTTGAGCAGCTACAGGCATGATCTGAAAATTTTCTTTAGATAGCAATAAGGGTTTCAAGACAAAGCAGGAATGTTTTAAGCCAGATTAGCGCAGGAAAATAAGAGTACAGACCTAGCCTAGAGTCAGCAAAGCCTAGTCAAATAAACACATAACATAAAATAAAACTCTAGCTACTTCAGGTCAAGGTTTTCATTATCTCCAAAGAAAATAGCAACACCCATAGTAGAACGCTGTTGCAATATATCTGATCATTTATGATAATTGTAAGGTAGTTAAATATTAAGTTGCCTCACAGTTGTCATTGTATAGTACATTCTTAGCTAATTTTTTTCTATTAACTCTTCAAAGTATACCATTTGGGAATCATATGGATTAAACAAGCCTCAAGTTTTAATTCCCTCAATAATCTAGTAGGTAGAAAAGAATCCCTTCTCAGACAGTTTTCTCTGAGAAGGTTCTATGTCACACTATGACCTCCCCCAGAGAGAAATCTCAGCATCTTAGGCTGCGTGGCATGGCGGAAAGAAATGGAGATGAATCCATTTGAACGCTTTTGAGACTTAGCTGCTGAAATGATGTTGTTAAAACATTCCTTTTTCTTTTGATTAGACTTTATATTTACAAATAAATTAGTTAATTCCAATAGCATTACTAATGGTTTTGTTTTCCAGCTCTCTGCTGACTGAACCAGTTTCTGCCAACTGCCTTAATACAGGAATAATAGAACGAAGGCAACCTCGGTTGCTTCCAAAATCGCCAAGTGCGCCAGCAGAATGGGTTCAGAGAGGAAACAGGAGAGCAGATAGAAGGTTAATGGGGACTTTCAATGCCAACATGGGTGACTCACTCGGATCTGACTGGTTCCAAACACAATCCCTTTATAGAGTAATGGCGCATGAGTCAGCCGCGCTTACTCTTAGGACTCTTTAGAGAGAGTCCTTTATTTCAAAGACTGTAGGGGTGGAAGAAATCATTCATCTGCAAAGCCAGATGTTTAAAGTTGTGCTTTTGAATCCCCACTAGGCCCGTGGTTAACATTGCCCTTGACTAACAGAGCACTTGACGGTTTTGCCACATACAACAGGGTGTGTGAGGACAGGAGAGTGAGGTTCCTGCAGTCTGAAGATGTGTCTGTCGTACGCTGGTCTAGCACCAGCACACACCGCCCTGGGACCTGATCGTTCACTTATTATATTTTTTAAACAGAAAGCTCTGATGTCATTAAGTTTAGTGACTGTGTTAAAATTTTAAAGACGACAGCAGTGAGCCTCATGGATGACATGCGTGGCTCCCACGGACTCCGAGCTCACCTTTTGTCAGGCAGGTGACCATTTCTCTAGTGGGTTTCATCATCTCACTTAATTCCAAAGATAATCACGTGGCTTCAGCTAAATTAATCTCAGGTTTTTAGATGAGAAAACTGGTGCTCAAAGGGGCTAACTTTCTTGCACAAGAGGGTTTTAGTCTGGACCAGTTCGCCTGCGGGTTTCATGTTCTAGTTTAAATCACTTCATTACATGACCTTGATGTGAGAAATGTATAAGGTAATAGAGCCAAATTTAGTCAGATATGAAGAATGTTTCATCCTGGCAATTTTTCTTAGGTAATGGATTATCCATAGTATATTTATTACATAAAATAACACATACAAATAAATATACAAGGTAAGTTTTGGTGGCATGATTTAAGTGTATGTGTATTATTTGTACCAAACCTTTCTTGGTTTTCTATTCTTGGAGTAGTTCTGTGAGCCGGTGACAGCATGATTCAGCTTATCTGAATTCTTTATATACTAGCAAATGTACTCATCACATTTGGGGGAATATCACTTCATAAATGAAATATTTATCATATGAAAATATTGCTAAATATTTAAAGCACAGGGTGAATTGCTCTGCAAATCTCCTTCTAAGCTCTTTTTACTCAACTCCTGTGGTGTACTGGTATTTATAAACCTCTGTTTACAACATCTGTTTTATTTACTGTTAAAATTCTGACCAGTTGTATTGCTAAAAATATTAATTTTAGGGATTATTCATTTATAAGAAACATTAATGACCTATAATTTGTCTTAAAGTTATTTTCTTTATTCCCTATCAACCATTCTTGAGCACATTGGTGGGTGTGCCAATAAACAGGGTGAAATTTGAGGAAGGATTCACTAAATAACAAGTTTTCCCACTAACAGAAACAGCTGAGTGACACCGACAACGAGGGAGGAGGCCTGATGTCCAGGGCGGCTCCCCTGGCCGTAGATGTGCACTGCCTGACCGAGGTCACAGGAGGCTTCTGAGCGACGTGTGTAGCCAATGCCCCCAACAAGAAGTGTCTCAGTTAGGAAATACTTTTATTTTATGTCCCAAATGTTCAGTTGAAGAGGCATTCTCTGCCTCCTAAGTCCACAAATTGTCGTTTCGTTTACCACAGGTAAACCTAAACTAGGAGCATTCTACTAAGACCAGCGCAGAGACAGGGCATTAGTCTATTTACCGGAGGGTCACTGGCCGGTGTGTTTAAAGGAGATTGGACCAGATCATCTTCTGTCCCCCTGGAGGTTCCTTTAGCAGCGCTCAAGAGAGAAATGGATCACAGATCAGGTGCTGAAACTCCTCCACCAGAGTGGGACACCTTCTTGAGTCTATAGAACTTCTGTCACTTTTCTGGGAGTCCTGATGAGGTTAGGGCCAAGAGTGGAGTTTTAATTCCTATATGATCCAAACATCTCCAGACTTACTATCTTGGGAATCGCTGCTTTTCCTACTTAACATTAACCTTATAAAACGTGACAAAAATAACTGTTGTTTGACATTCTTGATGTAGGACAAACCATAACAAGTGATGAATGAGAAAGTACATGTGACGCCCTTGAGTATTTGGACAAACATCAAATGAAAATAGATTGTTCAGAATTTCAAAGACCAAATATATTTTCACGCTAAAGAATAAGATAATGGTACTTTTGTATATCTAATAATTAGAGCTCAAGCTAATGCTATTTCTTAAAAGAAATGATTTAGAGAAAATATCATTGGTTCATTTGTTCTGAATAAGAAGCATAAAATCTAGAAAAATTTCTGCAAACAACTTTTCAGCAACTGGAATATTGTATGTGGAATAGTGCTTATGGAAATTGTAATGGCTTTTAATCATAAGTTTTAAAAGGGTGATTTTATTTGAATATCTGTTACTTTCATCATTAAGAGATTCTACTATTGCCAGAATTTTATTTCCAAATGTAATGAGTTTCATATGTGCTAACTGCCAACTGACTCTACTTGTGAATTAAAATATTTACTTGGACAGAGGCTGGAAGGAAAGTGTATCATGAACTCAGGGTCTCTGTGCACTTGTTTTCTTAGTTTTTCCTATATGTTGCCAGTTTGATGACTCTTGTAAAGCCCATGTTCCAGATGCCGTATACCAGTGGTTCTTAACCTTCCTAATACTGCGATGTATTTTTATTATTACAAGGGGGTCGCGACCCACAGGTTGAGAACCACTGCCATATACAGAAAATGAATCTGGAAGCTTTTTCTCTCTTCTGCTTGAAGTGTTAATTAATGGTAAAGTCCCATGGACCTGTAGATCTGGCCTGAAGAATAAAGCCAGGAAAACCAAAGCCGCAGGGCACCTTGGAGACACACAGCAAATGCAGAGCCTTGTGCTCTGACAGCCCCTGGCACCTGTGTGTGGTCTTGTCGAGGTAACTTTGGGTTGAGTGAAGATAGGACCAGCTTTGAATGCACCAAGTTACAGATTTAACCTAAGCTAACGCTTCATAGTAAAATAAAGGGAACGAAAGAGACCCACTTTCCTTTGTGGTTTAATTGCTTTCTAGCCTCATGAAAAAATGTCCATTGATAGTAGCCTGAATTGCCTGTTAAGACAATGATCAAGCCACGATCCACCTAGGATTATTTATGAAACATTTCTAGTGTCTAGAAGTGTTGAGCTGTATTTTTGTTCTACATTTAACACTGACTTTGTTTTTCACAATGAAATATCTCTTGTAGCAAAAGATACGTCTTTCCCTCGTCTACTAGTAACCGCAGCTGGAAACAAGGCACGTTTCCTATGTAAATTACTGCATCCTTTGACCTACAATCATGGAAAGAGGGAACTGTTAGCAAAGCTGTAATGTGTTTTTGCACATTTAATAGATTAAATAATAGAACTAATAGATTTGGACTGGTCCTTCTCTGTACTGCGGAAAGTTGCTTTTGGTCCTTGAGTTTTATTCCGTCTTCCTTCATTTGTGATAAGGACCAGAATACCTATTTTGAAGGACTTTTTGCTGCTATATATAATGTATGTATTAGGCCAATGTTTGAAATATTAGTTTTTTTCCCTTTTTGTAACTTTCCATGATTTGCTTCATTTATACTAATAGGAATTACTGAATTAAGTAAATGTAGAAAGTTCAATAAAAATTATGTGATGGGGAAGTTATAACAAGACAGTGAAAATCTACAATAAACACATGAAAAGGAAATTGAAGAGCAAAACAGCAGTTTTGGAAGAGCCGAGTTTGGCACACAATTTTAATTTACAACATGAAAAATTATTTTTCTTTACTCTTTTGCTGCTGCTGAAAACCCCAGATAATTCTCATTTTTTAAAAATTTTAGAGAAATATAGGACTGGCTTAAGATGCACATAGTGAATTGATTATGACCTTGATCAAATGTTACGTAACAAGATGTGTGTCTGATGCAGATAAGGAGACGGGTGAATTCATGATTTGTATCTGGAAACTATTCAACACCAAGAGGAGAAAAAAAAAGGCTTGTAAAGACAAAGGTAATTACAATTTTTTTCTTCTTTAAGATTTTTATTGTGGGGCGGTGCCTATGGCTCAAAAGGGTAGGGCGCTGCCAGCCCTATATGCCGGAGGCGACAGGTTCGAATCTAGCCCCAGCCAAAAAAAAAAAAAAGATTTTTATTGTGGAAGTTTTAACATCTGTCCGACAAAAGCAGTGAGTAAGCACATACCCACCACCCTGTTTTTCTTTTAAAGACAAAACGATTGGATTAAAAAATGTGAAAGATTAAGCTTTGTATCAAAGGTAAGTTAATTTGTTTGACTAATTAAAGACTAAATATTTTCATTTGTAAGAGATTTTGACCAGACTAGGGCTATTTAAATCAAACTAATAATTTCCGGCCTTCCTTCCTCGTGCTTACTGGTAAATTCTCACAGATTGTGAGGCTGATGCACGTGGTTATTACCACCACTAAAACAAATGAACCCACAGTCATACGATTGATCTTCTTGAGAGGCACATGAGCTGGCTTTGAAAAATCCTCGTAAGAAGGTTGCACAAAATGGTCTGAGCAGCTGTGACTGAACAGTGACGCACGCATTGCCTCCACAGGTGACCACTTCCCCAGAAAGAACCCCTCCCGCGTGCTCATAAAAAGCACACTGGTTAAAACACAGGCTCTAGTTTGTAATTACACTCTGCGGCTGAGCTACACAATCCCGCTCTGCTGTTGGATTTCTTCAGAAGAATGTGGAGTCCTTTCTGATTCCTTCCCTCCCCTGCCCTGAGCTGTGCATGGAAGGCTGGGCATGTGCTGAATTTAATCATCTCTTAGATTTGTGTGACATCTGATTGCCTTCAAAGCCCTTGTTTCAAAGTACGTTGTTTCGCTGGATCCTCATATCAGCACCGAAGGTGGACACCGCAGAATATATTTTTATCAAGTTCTCATGGACAAGAAAATGAAGCCTCAGCAAGGTTAATCGAGTGTAACAGAGGGCACCTGGAAAGGGCTGCAGACTCAAAAGTCACGTCGGAGGTGTCTGATTCATTCTCCCAGATTGTTTTACGCCACGATTGCTCAGACAGTAGTGACCTGGGTACACTGTTTATTCTAAATTATTAACCTTGTTAAAAGATTCATTATTAAAAGAGTTCCACAAAGTCGCCAGACAGACATATCTGAAATTTAAATCTGTGTTTACTTGCCTGCATGAAAACCAAGTCCCGCTGCCTATAAGACAAAGTCTGACATTTTTTTGGCTTGGTCTACAAAGCACTCCTGGATCTGAGTCCTATCTGCCTTTCTAACAAACTCTCTGCACACTTTCTGCCTCTTCCTCTGACCTCAGCAGCCACTAATAAAAAGAACATCTGTGCCCTGCTCATGCTGGCGATCCGTGGGGCATACCCTGACCCTCTGTCCTCAGACAGCCTCCCACTGCAGCCTGAATAATTCCAACGCATGTGTTGTGTGTCTCTTTGTCCGTCACCCCCTTCAGTGAACCTTCCCTACATCCCTAAAATTGAATTTGTGCCCTTTTGCCTGACGGCACTGTTCTCCAAATGTCTCAGGCTCCTCTCTGTGTCCTCACATCCAGTACGGACAGTAGGCAAGGCTCATGTCTAGTTCCTGACAAAGAGCTGTGAGCAGAGGGGATGTGTGCTTCAGGCAAAGCAAGGGGTATACGGATCGCCCAGGGCAGCTGCCCAGAATCAACATGGACTGAGATTTTGTTTTTTAAGTCGGTCTGATCCTGAGAGTGCTACTGTAATAAATAAATATATAGCCCTGAAATATGCAACACTGCAGTAGTGATTGGCCAGGAGGAAGGGAAAGTGATAAGAGAGCTGGGAAGTGGTGCTATGCAGCCGTGTCACAGTCCGTGAAACGCTCGCCTCTTGCAAATGACAGTGTGGTAGGCCCCGAGCTTCTAGATGGTAAGGACAAACACTAATTAAAACCAGTGGCTTTGTCCTCCCAGTTGAAAATGAGGACGGGAAAAGACTGCTATTCCTTCCTTTTCCTTAGGACATTTACTTTGGAAAACTCGTGAGTACTTTCTCTTCTCTTCGAAATGCGTGTAACTGTTTTAAAACTAGATAGATCTTTTATCCCCAAGTGCCCTTCTCAGGCATCCATCAACCATCTCCTTGACATGTAAACTGAAGGCACACAGAGTCCCAATCTCTCAGTTTCTGCCAGAGGGTGGGTGACTAACCTCGAGGGCTACCTAGCTCCAAGTTAAAGAAGTTTGTTTTTCCTCTACCTAAAGCCAATTAGCTAACACAGATAGTTATCCCAATGACCGGGAAGAGCCATGGGACAAATGGTGCTGCCAAGTTTCTTACTTGAGCCCAGGTACTGTTTACCATGGAAACAGGTATGGAACGGGCTGTTTCTCCTGGCAGTGTCAACACGTGAGAGTGTCCCTGTGTCTCTGCCATTTCTCAGCAGACTGCCTGACATGCAGGTAACATTCTGGAGTAACAGTATTCAATACTAAGAGTATTTTCTGTCTTTCTTACCTTTATAGGGAGACTTTATGCATTGGGAGAAGATTTAGTTTTAAATTTTATTTCCTCAACAACATCTAGGGCAGCAGTTCTCAACCTGTAGGTTGCAACCCACAAGAACTATATTAAAGGGCCATAGCATTAGGAATGTTGAGAACCACTGATCTAGGGGAAGAGATTATATAGCAAAATGTTAACTCTGTTTGCTGACTGGAAAGGTACTACAGAGAAAAAGCTTTCAAGAAAGAATCAAGAAAAAAAATAAAAATTAAAAAAAGAAAGAATCAAGAACCTGTAAATAAAAATGAAAAGGGAGTTGGAAAATTAAAGACCTTGTGAGACGGGGAGAGATAACTACGTTGAGACGCCACAGAACAGGAAATACGATCAATAACGTCTCTACATGGCAAAAAGCAAGTTAAAACAGCCTCCAGGACAAAAATAGATGAAGTGTGTAATCTCCACACCTGTGGCTAAAACCTCTCCATTGTCAAGGTAACAGGCAATTTCAGGGTATGGTGCTCATTCTAATCTACTAATTAGATAAAAATGACCCAGGGCAGAGAGTTGATTTCGTGAGGAAGGAGCACATTTCACATCAGGAGAGATCTGGTGATAGAAACAGCCCCTTGGAGAAGTCAGTCCCCCCAAACGCTTTCCAAATAGTAGGCACGACCCTTGGTACATGTGATCAACTGGATTAAATATACAACAATCCAGTAAAATCTGACCAAGTTTTATGGGGAAAAAATATCATTAAATTTAAAATGTTCATGACCTTTTAAGACTCAGTAGCCTTCAGGTCTCTGACATAACATTATCTATAATAGGAACTTGCAGAATCTCAAAGGGAACATTTTCCCAAAGTCCAACTCTAACATGTCCAAGGAGGATGATGATAAAGGAAATTGTCCCGTGGGGCAGAGGGCAGAGCCCAGTGCAAGAAAGGATACGCAGAGTGAGGGCCAAGGCACCAAGCCACAGATTATTGTTTGCTCCTGAGGTTAAGACCCTCAGGATGTCTGGGGCACAGCGTTTTGGAATGAGCAGATTGATGGCAGCTTCTGGCCTTCCTTTTCTTGAAGGGGAATCTTGGCCGTGGGAGGATTCCTATCCCTCTTAAATAACTGTTCATAGCATGCTGGTGAGTGGAGGAGGGAAAACGTTGGTATTTATCATTCTTTTGGAACTGAAAGAAGTCATCTCTAACCTGATGGAGACACTGCTATAATCACCTCCAGATTCTTCACTTTGAGCTAGAAACAGTGGCTGGCTGGACATTTTTAAAAATTTTTGGGGGGGGGGGTTATATTCATTAAGGAAAGATCGAGTGAGCAGGAAGAAGAGAGAAAAGGGATCTTTGCTTGACCAGAAGAGATGACGGTGGAGAGGCAGTGACGTCTACCAGGTATCCCTGCCTCTGTCTCCTCCCTCCCCCATCAGACAGGGTCACGTGAGACGATGTTCAGAACAATGGGATATTAATGCGAGCAACACGTATGGCCCCTGTGCCCAGCTACTTAAATGTTTTGTATTAGTTATCTCAGGCTGTCATAAAAATACCACAGACTAGGTGGCATAAACAACAGGGATTTATTTCTTCGCTGTCCCTGAGGCTGCGAGTTTGAGAGCAGGGTGCCGGCACAGAGGAGTTCTGTTGGGGTTCTCGGCCAGGCGCAGATGGCCAACAGCTCACTGTGTGCCCACGGGTCTTTCCTCTGCAGGGGGCGGGGCAAAAGGCACCAGGGGGTGGAGGGATTTCTCTCTCATTCTCCTCTTACAAAGCCAAGAATCCCTTTGGATTAGGATCCCTCTATTTTGACCTAATTTAACCTTAATTACTCTGTCAAGACCCTATCCCCAGGTATTAGTTCACATTGAGGGTTAGTGCTTCAACATACAGATTTGGAGAGACACAATTCAGTCCGTAACACATCTGGTGGAGAATTCCCCCACCTCTTCTCCTGCTGAGGTAGCTGAGGTGGCCCAGCACTAAGATGTCTGAGCTATGATGCGAGTGCAGCCTGGGTTTCTGAAGGCAGGTGCCCAGGTGATTTGTCTCAGCTGGCCTCAGACACAGTTTGAGTGACAAATAAACCTTTGTTGTGTTCAACCACTGAGACTTGGGGTTGACATTACTATTATTTTTTAAATTGCATCACATAACTTGACCTATTTTCCCAATGTATAACCCTGCCATGATTTCTTTATTACAGCTGTTACATTGCATTGTAATCACTCACTGATTTGCCTTCCCTATGAGCTCATTAAGGCCAGGATTATGCGTTACCCGTCTTTATTTCTCTATTTCTCTTTGTAGTCTTTGACAAATGAATAAAAACATGTTTTTGATGCCACAAAAATATTTAATTAATAATGTTGAATAGAATTTTAATTACATGGCATAGGACATAGGAAAGACCTCCATGAAAATTTGCATCAGGGGGCAGTGCCTGTAGCTCAAAGGGGTAGGGTGCCGACCCCGTATGCCGGAGGTGGCGGGTTCAAACCCAGCCCTGGCCAAAAACTGCAAAAAATGAAATGTGCATCAGGGATGTATGTGATGTTAGAAAATCATTTGTCCATATAAACTCTTGCTTTAATTCTCAAGGGGGAAAAAAAAATAATGCTAAGAACTTAGTGCCAATTCTTTCCTGTGTCTAATTTGGAAAATCTCTTGCTATGATAATACTAGGACTAATTTTTCCCTAGGATAAAGCATAATTAAACAAATTAGGAAACTCTTCTTATCAAGAGATGGAGGCTCTGATCTTAGTTCTTGCTCAATTAACTTTAAAGTTCAATATATTTTGGTTGAACCCACACATACTTCAATGTCAATCACTTTTCACTAATTGGTCTATCCCTCTCTAGAGATCACAATGACAGTTCTGATTTTTTAGTCTTTTTAATTCTCCTTCAGAAAGTTCCTAAGTTTTAATAATAGGAATGATTTCTGGAATCAATGGAGAGAGATGTGCAGTTCCGGTTTCACCCCCGTGTGATTGGTGAAGGCTCACCACTTCCGTGCCGTACTCTTGTCTCTCATGAGACCACTCCCAGCTGGCTTTCTTAGAACAGTGCAAGCATTCATTGATTAGCTGATCCATTCAACAGAGACAGATATTTATACGTTTTAGTATTTCTGAAATTGGGTATATTTTGTTACTTTTCATGATGTCTGTTGAACAGTATCAACCAATGTTCGCTGTCGGGTGGAGGCAGTGACGTGGCTGCTACTGCCTATGTGGGACTCACCCACATTTTCTGCACTTTAATTAAAGTTATGTGCAATATTGGGGCCTCATGTCTTGGGTTTAATTATATTTTAGTTTAATTAATTGCAGCTCTTCAATGTTTCAGTTGAGAAACGTTTTAGGAGCATTTGAGAAGGGAACAGTGAGTTTTGCTTACTGTCTAAAAACCTGCAAGAGACCCCTCTGGTAGATGGGGCCAGAGCGTGCACCAAACAGCACAACATTTGCCGGAGAGGGCCAGGCGTTAATGGTTTGGAGGAACATCTTAGATTCACAGCAGCACATTCTTTCGTGAAATGTGTACCACCATACTCTTGATGGCAAGTAAAACAGTGTTTTGTGGAAAAATAATAATCCAAGGCATTGATAACTCCAGGTGGATTCAGAAGAGTTGGATTCTGTACTGGGGATGTTTGAGAAGTTCCTTGGCTGACGTAGTCTTTATACCTTCTATAATATAATGTATGTGTATTTTTCTTATGTATTGGGCATATTGTGTATTATATATTTTTTGTGCTTTTGTAACATATTTAAGACCTTTCTATTTTGCCTTTTTCTTAATGATTTGGTTACAATTTGGAGAAGAGAGGCTTTGTCTTTGTATCCCTGACCAAAAAAGGTTTAGGACATCCTGGATTCCTTAATTATACAACAGGTAGCCTTTGCCTCCGTTAACCATCCCCCTGTAGGAACTCCACTGTAATACTTAAGCATTACTTTACACTGCCAATTGTTAAAAATCTATAAAATCTGTGAACAAGTTTTCCCTAGGCTTCTAAATAGAAGCGATATTATCAAAGTTAACAGGCATATATTTTAAACACCAGTTTTGTAAAATCAAGCATTATGCTGAATATGGATGATTATTTTTTTGAACAATAATTTTATAAAAAAGAATTCGGGAGCTCACTTAAATTTCATCATGCTTGTGATTGAAAACACCTTGATTTTTGCTTACAATATTTATAAGGTAATATGTCGTGAAAATGCCACATCAGCAGTTTAAAAAGTAGTTTTTGTCTTTCACAGAATAACATAGCCCATAATCATGAATTCTATGACTTCCTCTGCAGATCTGGTATCTTTTGTGAATTTTTTTTTTTTGAGAAAATAAACTTGCATGGCAACTCGGTTGTTATTTACTCTTAAAATGCAAAGTTGTGATCATTACGGTAAAACAGCAAACAATTGCTCTGAGCTAATAATGTGAGACTATGAATTCATCTCCCAGTGCAATGCCCTGCTGAGGACAAGTCCACTGAAAGCCTTTTGGTCCTTACTCTCCTTCTGTCCTTGCACTGACTGGCGTGTGCTGCCCAAGACTTACGATACATCATTACATCATACCGAGGTATGTTCCTCTAGAATAAAGGATCTAGATCCACTCCTACTATTCATTGCTATGTTTTAGCAACACACTAGAACTTGACAATGCACTTGAAAAAGTCTGCCAGTGAGAAAAGCGTATTTCAACGCATCCAATTGTGTTACTTTTCAGGGCACACAGGACTATAAATAAATGGCTTAAATTTATACCTAATGATATACCTTATTAGCAACGAGCTAATAAAATAAAATCCAGAAAGTACAGGTCTTTGGCTCAGGTTTGATATGATAACTGGCCATGCCCCACCACCCATCTGCCCTCTAAATCTGCAGTCCCCAATCCATGGGGCCACAGGATGGTGCTGGTCATGGCCCTGGCTTGTTAGAAAGTGGGCAGCATAGCAGGAGGTGAGTGGTAGACAGGTGAAGCTTCATCTGTATTCATAGCTGCTCCCCACCACTCCCATCACCTCCAGAGCTCTGCCTCCTGTCGGCTCTGCAGAGGCATCAGATCCTCCGAGGTTGCACGTTCTACTGTAAACTGCACGTGTGGGGATCTAAGTTGTGTTCTCCTTAGGAGAATCTAATGCCTGATGATCTGAAGCAGAAATGTAACGTGTGTGAATCATCCTGAAACCATCCTCCTCCCTTGGTTCATGGAAAAACTGTCTTCCATGAGACCAGTCCGTCATGCAAAAAAGGTTGGGGACGGCTGCTCTAAATTCTCCCCAGTCTCATCACCACGACCGCTACAAGTTCAGACCCAGGGAACACAACATCCTACTTTTATTTCTCTGGATCAAGCATGGACAGCACCTCTGGCCTTGGCTCTCATTAACAAGAGTGAGAGCATCTGAATTTACAAAATAGGTGCACAAAATTATAGTCAATATCTCAATCACTACAAAGAGAAGGGCACCCGAAATTCAGAGAAGGGGAAAAAATATACTGTGTACAAAAGGAGAAATCTTCAATCTCAAAGACAAAGAAAGTAAAAGGAAACAAAGAAAATAAAAGAAAAAAAAAGGAGATACCAAATTTGTCTATCAAAATAAAAAGATCTTAAAAAATTAATGTAGGCAGGTATAAATGGAGTTAAAATTCTGGATAATAGCTACAAAAAAAATAACTACTTGTTATTTAAGAGCTTGAGGAGAACCCCACTGAAATGATGGAAGAGACAAAATAGTTAAATTGCTCTACATTGAAAAAAAAAGACGTACTCCAGAGAAAGCTGCAGACAAGGGGCTCCTGGAAGTAGTGTTGCTCAGTGGTTAACAAAAGAACAGCTGAGTTAGGAGTTAGTTCATATGCATTGAATTAACCTTTAAGGCCACTAACAAATGTATCATAGTTTCAGGCCAGTGAATATCTAAAAGATCAACCATTTTCATACACATACTTATTAAAATAGTGTACATGTCTAAAAGTATTCTTTTTTTTCCAGTTTTTGGCTGGGGCTGGGCTTGAACCTGCCACCTTCAGCATATGGGGCCCGCGCCCTACTCCTTTGAGCCACAGGCACTGCCCCAAATATTCATTTTTTTTTACAAGAATTTTTATTTACCAATAGTTAACAGCGTGTGATTGCTATTGTGCTCTCAATATGTAGGCAGACAGAAATAGCAGAACGAGCGCAATGCTACTGAGGACACACAGGCTCCAGGGCTCTTCAGAGAATTCAGGGTGGTGAGACTTTACTATTACCTTAGTGCGAAAGGGCTCCAGACTGGTAAAATTATCCTGCTCAGGGCTGGGTTGTTTTGTTTTCTTTTGTTTTACTCCTTAAAAGTTTTAAGAGATATATGACCTACCCTGGATGGATAGTATTAGAATCTGATCTTAAATAAATGTTTAACAGTTTTGTAAGAAGAAAGTTATAAAATTAAAATTTTTATATTAAGTACAAGAAACCTCGCTATGATTACCTTATAAGACCCTCTTCATCTTAAGGATGTGATAAATCCCGTCCCCTGTGTGAAGACTGAATGCCTTAACACCTCTTTCTCATGTAGAACCCCTAAACCCAGCTCTTATCTGGAGTGTGTGACAACACTATCACAAAGGGTCATAGCGTAAAGACAGTGATTTGGGTGTAGCTCATGTCTAAAGCCACGTGTATAAATAAGATTGTGGAGTAAGCATTCATTTCAGGCAGTTATGGATTCCAGCTATATTGTCTGATTAAGAAACATATTTTCCAAAGGCAAAACTTAAATAATTCTATATAAAATTCTCACAAAAATAATGCCAGGATATGGTATATTTCATTTTATGGGACTCCCTTGGCCCAAGTATATATCAGAAATATCATGTTGTAATAATATTACCATGTACTGCACTATTAACATAATTACAAAACCAGTTTAATGCTAGCGTAAGAGACTGAAATTATTTTGAATGGGGTATTCAACATAATTCAACATGTCATGGAATCCACACAGTTTTATCTTGATTAGCAACATGAACCTGAAGAAAATATGTATTTAGTAACTTTTATACCCTTTATAAAATCAGGGGTCATCCCAGGCAGCAAGAGGGACAGACCCTCTCTTTCAGGAATCTGTCTAACACATCCCTGCACTTGGCTGCTGCATTAGCGCTTACCTTCCTGACTCAAATGTGAACCAGGTGGAGTCCCGACCGTATCTCCTCAGTGAGCTGAGAGGCCACATCACCAGTTTGACCTTGGCATTGTGGATATCCCAGAGATAGATGTTCTCGTGAGTGATCTGCATTGTACATTCACCATAAATATCCAGATTTGGTGTAGGCATAAGGTACACATTGAATCGTTCTACAAAGAAAGAAAGAATGGAGAAAATTAAATTAAAAGAGGTGCACCTGTTTACAGCAACTCTGTATCAATCTGTGCGCCCACGGAACTCAGAAAGCATCATCATGTCCCTTGGTGATACCAGTACAGATCTCAAAACACTACCTCTTTACCATTTTGTATACCAAGAAAGCAGTTTATTTAAATATTTTTAATTATTAGTTCATTCACTCATTCTGCAACTTTTCACTGCATACATTCGCTATGGTGAAGAAGTGGCTACATTGCACAATGGAAAAGTAAGAGCAACAGCTAAGTGGAGTCTGCCCCAGTTGGGCCTCTGGTCTGCCTTTTCACACATTCTAAGTGGATATCATGGGTACAATTCCTGAGAGGATGTCTTATTTACTCTAAGCAAGACCTTACTCACTTTTACCTTTGTGACCTGAAGTATTTAATTCACACTCAGGCTGACGCACTAACTACTTAAGCACTAAAAAGATAATTGAGGTTATATCTGAAAACAAATTATAATCATGATCAAATTCAGCATATTTTAATCACAGATAGTCACGCCTGCCTTTTGAAGAACTTCAGACATTAGTAAGAGAAGTAGAAATACGAAGACCCTTCATGTTACAATTTAACACTCTCCAATCTCAACTCTGGATGCTAGTTCTTGCATTCCTTGAAAAAAACTATGCCAATAACTATTATTTTCAAATGTTCAAAATTCATTCTCTCCTAATTGGCTTCAGATTCCAAGGATTTCAGATTCAATTAAAAAGTGAACTAATTTAATCCAGCAGAATACTAGGCATGTAGAGATGAGGGTGGCACAACCTGTTACCTTCCTATACTTCACTGAACCCCATCATAATTAAGAGGGGGACTTTTTGCATTTGCTGTGAATAAATTATTTTATTCTCTTGGCAGCATAAAATGTTGTTTTACTAAAATTTGTGATGGTTTTTAGTAGAAAGACCATTTCCTAGTGGACTGGTTAAAATTGGCTCCAGTAAAATGATATTTAAACATGTGTATCTGTGTGAAACAATTCCATCAGGCAGACCTTTTCAATCACTCACTTTTAACATTTGAGAAGCTGTTTTTGGCTTTTGTTGGCTGCCAGTACTGGTTTTCAGATTTTAGTGTGTATCCGATCTATCAGAGGACTTGTTTAAGAGCAGATTGGCAAGCCTCCTGCAGCCTGTAGGGCTGGGATTTGGAGCCAGATAATTTACATTTCCACTGACCCCCTGGGGATGTTGACACAGTGGCTCAGGGGACTACACTTTTTTGTTTGTTTGTTTGTTTTTTGCGGTTTTTGGCCAGGGCTGGGTTTGAACCTGCTACCTCCGGCATATAGGGCGGATGCCCTACTCCTTTGAGCCACAGGCGCCACCGGGGACTACACTTTGAGAACTGGCTATTTGTACACTTCAGACATAAGGCTAGGGAGAGAGCAATGCTACAGAGACTGTAAGGAATGCTTTCAAAAAGTGACGCTATGTTCCAGCAGAACAAAGCAGCATGTATTGTTTTTCAAAACCATTCTCTAATACCTGCTTAAATAAATTAACCCTTCTCAATGGACTCATGCCCAATTTGATGAGAAAGAGTTCTTATGCCAATAGGAATAAAATAAAAGATAGGGGCAGCGCCTGTGGCTTAAGCACTAAAAAGATAATTCAGTGAGTAGGGCACCAGCCCCATATACCAAGGATGGCGGGTTCAAACCTGGCCCCGGCCAAACTGCAACAAGATAAAAAAAATAGTTGGGTGTTGTGGGGGTGCCTGTAGTCCCAGCTACTTGGGAGGCTGAGGCAAGAGAATCGCCTGAGCCCAAGAGCTAGAGGTTGCTGTGAGCTGTAACACCATGGCACTCTACTGATGGTGATAAAATGAGACACTGTCTCTAAAAAAAAAAAAAAAATAGAAAGAAAAAAAGAGATAGGGGCATAGAAACAAAGTATCTGAAAGATAGTTTATAACTCATCAGGATGTGTATATTACAACTATTGTTTAAAGGTGATTGACAACAATAAAAACATTAGTAAAGAGAACTAAACAATTCATTTCCAAATAGCCAAAGCATTGGAGAGTAAATAATTATCTAAATAATGACAATAATATCCTAAAATGGGAATAAAATGCTACTAATCTTGTGAAGACTGCTGAATATGTGAAGAACTATATTTTTGAAAAGATTGTATACAAAAATCAGGGTAAAAGGTGTTTATCCACAGAAGCTATAAAATTATAGAGCTAAAACATTCCAGAAGTATTGTCTATGAATTTGTATAATATATTGGTCAAATATAGGGTTTTGTGTTAGCTGATATATGAGAAAATACAATTTTAAATGGCCAAAACAATGAAGAAGGTGGAATATTTGTTAAACTAAATATTATGTCCAACAAAGATATTTACTAGTATTGAATCTGCAATTACATTTGCAAAACCATTTTTACACTAGGACAGGATGGATTACAAGGCCCAAAGGAACAGATGGCACCCACGGAAGGCCTGGGACACAGACGCAAGGTCACAACCACAGTCTTCTACCGGGCAAAATTTAGGCATTAACTGAACAAGCAAAATTAATAATTATGTATGTTTATACAATATAGGTAAACTGCTTATGTCATGAATCAAAATTGTTATAAGTAATTTGAAGGTATTCATAATTCTGAATTTTACTTCCTTGTTTCTATTAACCAGTGATTCCATAAAATAAAATTCATTCTGTATTAAATGAATTGGTCAAAAAACTCTAAAGATTTAACTGAGATTATCTGATGGCAAGAGCACTCCATTGTTTTTTTCAAAAATCATATCATAAAAAACCCCCAAATTTATGGGATTTTTTTTTTTTGAGACAGAGTCTCACTTTGTCACACTTGGTAGAGTGCTGTGTTGTCATAGCTCACAGCAACCTCAACTCGTGGGCTCAAGTGATTCTGTTGCCTCAGTCTCCTGTGTGGCTGAGGCTACAGGCGCCCGCTACAATGCCTGACTATTTTTAGAGAGGGGATCTTACTCTTGCTCAGGCTGGTCTTGAATCTGTGAGATCAGGCAATTCACCTCCTCCACCTCCCAGAGTGCTGTGATTACAGGTGTGAGGCACCACGCCTGGCCTAATGGAGATATTTTTAAGTTTAAATTTGTTACTATAGCTAGTACAAATTAAAAGAGCCAGATTTAGTAGGGTACAATTTAGGAAAATAGTTAAGTTTTGTTCCACCACTGCACTCAAACAGCTGTGAAATTTCCTCTGGTTGTTCCTCACAGTATCCAATACCCCAGGAGAGTGTTCAACCTTTTGGCTTCTCTGCAGTACGTGGAAGAAGAGCTGTCCTAAGCCACACATTAAATACAAACACTAATGAATGTTTATGAGCAAAACAGAGCTCTGTGCATAATTTTTGTGATATCCGCCAACACAGATAAACAAGGAAGTCCTCACATAACCCTCCCACAGCCTGCAGGCTGTGTTTTTTGTTGTTTGTTTGTTTTTGTTTTTTTATTAAATGATAGCCACGTACATTAATGCAATCATGGGGTACAGTGTGGTGTTTTCATATACAATTTGAAATAGTTTCATCAAACTGGTTAACATAGCCTTTATGTCATTTTCTTAGTTATTGTGGTAAAACGTTTATATTCTACTCTTAGAAAGATTCACTTGTGCCCTTGTAAGATGAACCACAGAAGTGATCCCTCAGGCTGCATTTGGATGCACTGGCAGCCATCAGGATACTGGTGTCTTTATGTTTCAGATTAGTTGACTGGTAGAATTTAGAATTTTAACATGTCATCTAATGTGAAGTTTCTTGGCTCCTTCCAGGCCAGGTCCATTACTGAGAAGCCAGCAATGAGAATGAGAAGGCAGGTTACACTCTTTCCCACTTGCAGTATCTTTTTCTCCCCCTCCCCCAAACTTCCCTTGCTTTTGCCTTTGGCTTCTCCAGGGCAAGAAGAGTAAGAGGAAAGGGGTAAAATCCCTTCTCATCATCCATTACTCTTCCAACTTCTTTCTGGGTATTTGAATCTCAGCAGCCAGACCTATTCCAATGCTGGCTCTCTCTTTTGGCGCAGATGGTGTGCTCCTAAGGACCCTCCCAGAGGCCCAGTCCTCTACACTGGCCTCCCCTGAAGGGGAGGAGCCCAATTACATATGGACCTCATGCCCCTGAGCTCCTATTTTCTGTACCACACTTGATCCTCTTTCTACTAGAGACTCTTCCCACAGACAAGCAGTTGTCCTGGTCTGGGACTTTTCCAGATGACTCAAGCCCAGTTAACTAAAAGGAATCCACTTAATTCATAAGGAAACTCACACATCTTTGTCCCACCACATGTGGAAGTGCCCCTTGTCCAGCTGACCCACACCCCTCATTTGAAACGCCTGAGCCGCCATCCTGCGGCCTGATCTCAGATTCATCATTGCGAAACAGAACCACTGAACCTCCAACTCAGGTTCTTCCTGCCACTCTCCTGCACCCTGCTATGGTACCAGCCTGGGGCAGGACTACGTGATACTAAAGTTGCACCAGCGTGAGTGTGGGGAGAAGTCAGTCTCAACTACTGCATCATGAATAATTTTTCTTGCCCTTCCTTTTTCATGTGTCTTGGGAGGGGTAAGTTCCACCTCTTTTCTGCTCTTTTCCTTTGAAAGACCTGAAGAATTCTCGTCCATAAGTCCTCAAACCACCCTTTATAATAGCTTGTTTCTTTTCACCCATCATCCACAGGCCTGCGGCTGCAGTGCAGTGTCAAGAAAGTTCCATGTTATAGTATTTATTTAGCACTTGGTCCATACAAATTCAAAATGTGAAATTACAGTAAGAATACAAAATTAATAACTGTTTCACTAAATGTTATTTAGGCAAAAGCTCAGAGATACTGGTCTGTCAGTAAGCATTGCTGAATTTAGTCCTCAGAACTCTGGTCTTAGGAAAACTGAACGCATGTGTGCATTTACTACTCAGTGTTCTTCCAATTCCGAGTCCAGGTTCACTACATTGTTTAATATAATCTGCTTTGTTTTTCATGGTTATGTGAACTACCAAGGGAATCAAATGGAGATATTACACGAAAGATAAAGAGACATTTCAAGGACATTCTGTTTTTTCTATTCTTAGCTCCAAAATTTCTCTAGTACAGGGAGCTTTCAGTGGTCAGTCTTCAATTCCAGCCTCTTTAGAAGCTGAGCCACACTGAGAAAGCAGGTGTCTGTGCATTCAGACACATTCTGAGGTCTGCGTGATGCCATTAAACCACTAGTTAAGCAAATCATTATTTATGTTTGTTAAAATTTGTGGAACTCTTCAGAAATTGTGACCCCCATTTCCACCATGGAACTGAAATTCATCAGAATCTAGTTTACTATAGTGCGGCAGGAGTAACCAGTTTAGTTGCCAAGTGCCATCCGCTCTCTGTGTACCTGGCCACTGTGAACCAGAACACTTATATTTCTTGAATTAATTGGCAACCCTTAGGGAAAAACCTCTAGCATCCAACCAGACTGTACTGGAGTGTGTCTTCCTCTTGAGTTCTGATATTTGCTCTATACATCTGGGTGCTCCTGTGTTAGGTGCATATATATTTAGAATTGCTATATCCTCTTGACCTTTCTATCATTATATAATGATCTTGTCTCTTTCTAGAGTTTCCATCTTGAAATCTATTTTAGCTGATAGAAATATGGCTACTGTCACTCTTCTACTTTGCATTTGCATGGAACATCTTTTCTGTCCTTTTACCTGACTATTCGTGTCTTTACAGGTGGAATGGGTTTCTTTCAGACAACATACATGTAGTTGGCTCTTGCTTCCTTGACCCATTCACTCATTCTGTCTCTTGATGGGAGAGTTTCGTCACACTCTGATGTTATACTGACAGGTAAGGAATTGCCACTGCTGTGTTGTTAGTTAAGTTTTGCTTGTTTTGCTGTACTTCATTGCTCCCTCCCTCTCTCTGTCCCTCTCAGATGATAAGCGTATCTTTAAAAAAAATTCTTATTGTATTTCTATTTCTTTTCTTCTCTGTGTTTCTTTTTTTTTTCTTGATAGTCTCACTGTTTCCCCAGACTAGAGTGCCATGGCCTCAGCTTAGCTCACAGCGACCTCAGACTTCTGGGCTCTAGTGATCGCCCTGCCTCAGCCTCCTCAGTGTGTACTCTAGGCATGCACCGTCTTACCTGGCTAGTTTTTCTATTTTTAGTACAGACAGGTCTTATTCTTGCTCAGGTTGATCTCAAACTCCTAAGCTCAAGCAATCCACCCACTTGGGCCTTCCAGAGTGCTAGGATTACAGGTGTGAGCCGCTGCTCCTGGCCATTTGTATCTTTCCCCCTCAATCCTCCAGTTCCTCTCCACGATAGGCTTAGGCTGTACACTCTAACCCCCGTAACAACCTCATAGTTGCAGTGTACTTCTGTGCTTCTTGACTTTGGATTTGGTCATGGGACTTGTTTTAGCCAATGGAATGTTAGTGGACAGGAAATATGCAGAGGCTTAAATCATGTTGTGAAGTTGGACTTGCTTTTTTACATTACTGTTATTTCTTTGTCTTAAGAACGTTCTTTAGGCAGCGGCAAGGGCAAGGAAGATGAGAGACACCTGGAACAGACGTGGGCACCCTGTGCAGCTTAGGGCCGTCTCAGCAGAACCGAGCCCCAGTCAGCCAAACGTGAGTCACTCTCCCTGTGCAGGGACAATGAGACCTGCCTAGAGGTCTATGCTACTGAGACTCTGTGTCACGTGGGGACCTGGTGCCATTCTACAAAATCTTGATGGAAACCTTGTTTATGGTTTTGTCTCCTTGACTACTTTGCGAACTTGATAAAAGTCATAACCATGCCAGGCGGTGCCTGTGGCTCAAAGGCGTGGGGTGCCAACTCTGTATGCTGGAGGTGGTGGGTTCAAGCCCAGCCCCGGTCAAAAACTGCAAAGAAAAAAGTAAAGTCATAACTGTGCCTTGCTCAATTCCATATTTCCTCAGTCGAGCTCTGGGATATCCTCAAAACCGTTTGGTGGATACACAATGATGAGTGAACGGCATTAAAGGGTGTCAGAGTTGAACAAAGGGAACATTTTTACAATGGCAACCTCAGCAAATAATTTAGAAACAGCACTACAATATTGCTTTGGCTCTGAGAACAGTTATACTTGTTTTAGGCTAAAAGTAGGAATTGATGCTGATTTTCACCACTTATAAGCAGAGCCACTGAGTCCTGGACAAAACAAAGCCCTTCAATCTGACTCTGAGTTAACCCGAAGGCCAAGTCAGAGGTTCCTTTTGCATCAGTTTTTTTGTTGCAGAGGGAGACGTCTTGTATCTGTGACAAATCCAACATGGCTCCTGTGTTCCCTTCCCCCTATGACTGCAGGAATTTCCTCCATGTGAGCTGCTTCTTGGTTTTCATCTTCACTTTTGCTCTTAATGATTCATAAGCAACATTTGTTCCTTAGAATGGCCACGATATGTTGTGACCTTTATAAATAACCATGACTATAACACCACACATTAATAGTTTCTCAGGCCAGTGTGGGCTACCTGAGCTACTACTAAAATACATGGGCAACTTGGGAATTATAAGAACTTCAAGTTTGAAATGTCTGCCTAATACACACCTTTCTGGTGGCAGTGTCATGTGAAGTCTGAGAATAATTTTTCCGGCACGTGTTTGTATAAACTGTGTTTACTTAACTTTCCCTGATATCTTGTGGGATTCTAAGCTGATATGAAAACAACTGAGAGAACTAGATAAAGATGATTAAAGCAAAGAATTTAATCAATAACCACTTTTATCTCAGCAACATGCATTATCTTTCACTATTAAAAATTATTTGCATATGGCTCGGTGCCTGTGGCTTAAGTGGCTAAGGCGCCAGACACATACACCTAAGGTGGCGGGTTTGAATCCAGCTCAGGCCCGCCAAACAATGATGGCTGCAACCGAAAAAAAATAGCCAGGCATTGTGGCGGGCGCCTATGGTCCCAGCAACTTGGGAGGCAGAGGCAGGAGACTCGCTTGAGCCCAAGAGTTGGAAGTTGCTGTGAGCTATGCCATGGCACTCTACCCAGGGGGACAGCTTGAGGCTCTGTCTCAAAAAAAAAAAAAAATATTTGCATAAATAACTATTCTTAGCTAGTCTCAGAGCAAATAAGACCAAGCTGGCTGAAGAGTCTGGAAAATGCTAGGGGAGAAGTAGCAATTTTGAACGTCAAAAATGTCGTGGTCAAGATGAGCAGTGCAATTTTTTTTTTTTAATATTAACACCACAAGCTCAGCACAAGCCACATTAATGTAATTGATGACATCAATTCTGCACATAGGCATCTGATCTCTTAGCAGAGAAAGTGTAAACTAAATTCAACTGTGTGATTGACAAAATAATAAAATACTATTTCCTCATGAAGAATAAATTATACGATTTAATACTAAAATATCTTTAAAAAATTGAGCCTCTAACGACACATCTTTCATTAGGGACTCATTCCATCTGTGCATATTAACAACTTCAAACACGTATTTGGAATTGATGATTTTGTTTGTTGTAAAAGGTGCCATGCGTGAAGAGTCTGGCATAGAGAGAGAAAGTCAATGAAATGACAGCTTTAAGAGTCAGTGCTACTTTTAACAACTTTAATTATCTAGCTAAAACAATGAATGCTTTCTCTGCATACTTTAAAATAAGTAGGTAGACTGTCTAGGGCAGAGGCTGGGCCTCAAGAAAATTACCAGTCCTGGAGGAGACGACCATCCAGGCTGGATGATTAGAAATCTTAGTCTGTACCAAGAAGTGGTGTTTTCTTTGTTGTACCCCCCCCTTTTAAAAAAATAAACCTTATGCTTTTATGTAGCTGTGACATTTAATAGCCTGTTTGGCCTATCCTAAAAAAAATGCATATTAAACTTTGTCCATTATATTCTGTAACATTATATTAACATTATCAAATTAGAAATAAAATTATAATAATCCAAAGAGATATGTTATATCTTTAAACAGAAAACTAGTAACTCCAAGCCCTGAAAGTAAACAGTGTACCCACCACACTAACAGCAGCCACGATGTTTCTACCCACAAGCTGAATTGATCCACTGTTTTCGTATCTTCTTGACGTAGTACTCAACCAATCCTTACAGCAAGAGTTTGTCCCTTCTTTGCTAAACTGTGAATGGGCAGCGTAGACTTTAACAGCTTGATTACCCATGTGCTGTGCTTAGCCCGGCCCTCAGAAATCAGATCAGAGATGGAACTCTGAGAGTGTGTGGGGAGGAACTGGAATACAAAACCAAGCCAGAAAAACATTTTCTGTGACTTTCTAAAAAGTCAAAAGGAAGCGATGTTTGTTACCTATACATGTTCACAATCAGTAAGCTGGAAAATACTTGTTTTTTCATTTCAGCCACAAACCGAATCTAGTGCTTTAATGGGTTGTTAAATTGCAGTGGCTGTTACCAGCATTGTTATTAGTAGTAATGAGATTATGACCATCACGTGTGATCAGAGTGCAGCTTTACCTGTGCTGTCTAGTTTATGATCTATAGATAATTCCAGAATTTATTTCTAATCAAAACTGTCCAGTTTCACTAATATCCCTCAGCCTTTCCAAAGACAGATCATCACAAATTCGTAACGTGAAAAAGTTTCTGAACATCTTGTGGTGATGATAATTATTTCTAAAAATAGAGAAAAATGAGCTTGCAATCAATTTGCACACTGTTCAGTAAATACATTACTATTTCATATTTAGAGGTGTTATTAAGAACATGCAGCGTAAATTGTGAAGAGACATGAAAATGCCTGTTACATTTGACTACAATGAAGTAAACAATGTTAGTATATAAGCCTCAATTTTGGGAAACCCTGATATTTTATCCATTATAATTTCCTCCTTGAAGTATTAGCCAAATGCCCTAAAAGCTAATGATAACCTGATAAGCCAAAGGTGCTCATAGAGACTCTAAGTCTGTAACAACTCCCAAAGAGGAAAATAGAATTATATCATGCATTCAAAAGCCTTCTAGCCATCGAGTTAACTGATTATTCATTTGGATGTACGGCAATGTCACAGGTAAGAAGCCAGAGCCCTGGTTGTACCTTTGCGTTTTCTGCATGGGCCACATCATCTTAAGAAAAGTTTCTTAATAACCTGGATTAAAAAAATATATCATTCTAAAATATAGCTGAGATCTTTTCCAGTCTCAAAGATCTACACCTGTCAGCGTACCTTATAGTGACGGGAGCAAGCCCACACTTACCATTCTGTTCCCGCTGCACTCCCGCTGCCAGAAGGTCGGGCTCCCCGAGGCTGATGTCATTGAGCCGGGTCCCCAGGCACTCCATGCACAGGTGTTTGCACCACTCCTCAGCCTCCAGCTCTGAAAACAACCACACACCATCAGTTCCATCATTACCATACAGAGGATGGGGAAGGATGCTCCCTGAACCATGGTCCCACCTAATTGGCAGGGGTTAAAAATCTGCCTTAAAACCACAATTAAATGCTACATTTAGGAAGTGAAGGAAAGTCCCTAAACTTATTCCCCACTGTTTGACATATATTTAAAAATGTTTTTAAATTATTCTATGCTACTTTACCTTATTTAAACCCCATAGTCTGACAATACTTGCTTCTCGTCTAGTAGATTTTAGATTGATTTTGTTTTTGGAGAAAAATTAGCTATAAAAATCGTCAGTTTAGTCATTCTACAGCGTGTACATACATCATGTCGCACTCAGGAAATGCACACAATCTTATCTGTCAATGTACAAGATAGAACAAATAAATGGAAAATGGAAAGGGATGCAAGTGAAGAGTTAAAAATGTCAGATTATATTAAGAAAATTAATGGTTTCCTCAGTGTGACTGAGATTTGCCCAGGTTACCAAAGTTGAAGGTATGGTCCCCAAGCCACTCTGAACTGTAACGGATCGCAGATCAGCTCAAGAATGTGATAGCTTTTTTTCTGGAAACATCAGAAAGTGGGCTATACGCCCTTAAAAACTTGGGAATAGAGTCTTTAAACATTTTTCCTCTTTGGCAAATATCAATTCCCTAAGACGTTAGATCATTACTCCTTTTACTATGATCACCTCCTAACTATTTTATATTTACATGTTTCTTTTTCTCTTCACTTGAAACATTAGAAGATCTTAACATCTACGCAGAATCCTGGGCATCTAAAGCTTCCACAGGCTCTTATAACATAAATGAATTAGACTCTAATACATGCTCTGGGTGAAGGAGGTGGCTAAAGGGGAGCATTATACCTGTGTCAACATATCCTATTGGTGGTCAGCAACAAAACAGAGTTAGAACCCAGGTCTTCTAGTTATTTTACTGGGCAGACAGTTGAAAAGAATATGAGGTTTCATATTTCAGGCCAAGCTCCATCATTACCATACAGAAGTTGGGTAAGAGCTTCCCCCTGACACCTGCCCAGGGAAGTTCAAGTTCTGATTCCTCACGTAGCATAAATCTGCACTGGGACAGTGTGATACAGATTCCCTGTAAACCCCTTGTTGTTTTCTGTAGGTGACATTCCAACCTTTGCCTTGGCATTTTAAACTCCCCATAAAAAGTTATCTGTGACAAGTTTTCTGCACTTCTGAGATTTGAATGCAAACAGCTCTCCCTGCTGGTGACACCAGCACGTCTGGGTGACGTTTCTTCCTGAGCCTGGTCATGCTGCTTCCCCACCATTTCATCAGTGAGATGTCAGGCAGATTTGTCATTTGTTTCAAGATTTATCAAGACCATTAATGATACTGTTAGATAAATCAAGAAAAAAAGAACATGTAGCCCCCCCCAATAGGGTACCATTCTACTAAAAATAGTATTTCAGATATCCAGTGATCACAGACATCTTCTTTGTAAGAGGCACAGTTTCTACCGTTCGGGGACCAGACGCTGAATGCTGCGAGTCACATCACCAGCCCAGGTCCAGGATCAGGTAGGGTCTCAGGACAGCCTGGCTCCCTTGCTTCAGGAGAGTCAGAGGGCTGTGACCGGCTGGTTGGCCATTTCCTTAGGAACCAAGAAAATAATCCTTTCCAACCACGAGACTACTAATACAACACTGTACCCTGCTGAGGCTCACTGCTTTCTCAAATAAATAAATAAATAAATAAGTAAAATTCAAACCCCCCAAAATGTTCTTCTAGTAAGAAAATGTCAGCCTTGATAAAAATTTTTACAGCAGCAATAAAAACATATACTGAAAATAATTTCCTCTTTAAGTAGTGAGTCAGAGCACACACAGAGGTTCAGGATCTCATTCCGTCCCTCTCTGTACCAACTCCCTGGGTTAATGAAACGCAGAAAGCAATCAGATATAAAGGGCTTCCATGGACCTGGGCCTGATGTTCTCAAGCAGAACAAAATGTGGAATTTCTGTCAGGCCAGACCCAGAGACATCTGCCGTCAGTGCAGTGAGAGGGATTCCTGGGCTTTACCTGACAGCAGGTGAAGATGTCTCAGCAGCCAGTGGGAGGAACTCCCGGGCTTCAGCACTTAGTAGTGCAGTGGCAGATTAGTACCAAAGTCACCAAGAGTCCCTGCAATTCAGGTATCATCAAGGACTCACTCCCTTTTATTTTTGTTTTTTTTTTTATAAAGTTTCATACTGTCATAGGGGTACATCCCTTCTGGTTACATAGTTTGCTTTGATGTGGATCAAGTCGGAGTTCCAGGGGTGTCCTTGTCCCAGACAGTGTGCAGGATACCCACACAACGTGCTCATTGGCTGGGAATTTCCCCAGCCCATTCTTCTCTCCCGCCTATTGAATGCCACTGAGTTTTGCTCTAGTTGGTCCTTCGTTTTTATTTATTTATTTCTGTTAGTCCGTATAAGCCAGGCCCTGTGTGAGGAGGCTATGTGAAAACCACTCTGCTCTTATTAATCTTAGAGGCTGGTGGGAGGCCCCAGGGGGTCTGCCGTGTGGCGCTCTGGAGGGCTCTGGCCTAGCCGAGGAAGAACTGGGGAACTGTGGCAGGATGGAAGGTACCAGAACAGGTGCCTGCAGGACAAGCGGGAAGTAAATGATGACGTGTGTGTGAGGGGTGTCGTGCATAGCAGTGTGTGTGAGTGAGTTTATGTGTGTATATGAGTGTGGCTGAGTGTGTATGTGTGAGTTCACATGTCTGTGACTGTGTGTGTGCTGGAAGGACAGAGGAAGATGTCTGGGACATCAGGAGGACGCAGGACAGCAGGAGTGACCTATATCAAGCTGGGGACAGCTCTGAGTTCACACAGAAACATCTGAGAGACAGCAGTCAGTCTATTCTCTTCGTGATTTGCTAGTATTTGGTTCAATCAGATCATTCCTAAACTTTCATCTGAAAAGTGCAAACCTTTGTACTCTGTACACATGATGTAACGGTTCTGCTGCAGTTAGCTTGAATTCATTTGAGAATTACGCAAAGCTTTGGTTTCAGAAAGGTTTGCAAAGCTGTTTTTGACAGTCACCTTTCCAATATTACAATTTATGCTTGTCCTTTCCTAGGCGAGTTCTATGTACGGAATGACATTTTTGATGTTTTATTGTATGCTAATGTTTTGCCCTATCATTATGTAGTTAATGTTTTTCTCTGAATTATCTTTTTATCTTTATTTTGTTTTATACAGAACTGAGGTTAAAGAAAAATATAATAATCAGAACTCACTGGATTTTAAACATTTATTTTTCCGTAGACTCTATGCCTTTCATCATCTGTCTTTCAGACATTTTGGTGTACGCATCGTGTGCAAATAATTAAATTTCCTTAGGAAGGAATAAATACATAAAAACGTCCTATAAAGTTTTCTGCTTTTCTCTTCATGATGAAAGTGCTTTTTTATTAACATGTTTTTTTCGAATAGCTTGCAGTTATGTTCAAAATTTAGGCAAATAAAACTTCTTTTTCTATAGAACAGAAACCCAAATAATGTTTGCATTATACTATATAAAATTAAGTAAATGAAGAAATTTGGTAATTTCCAAAATGAAAATTGAAAGATGCTTGGAAATCACAAGACAAATGGAGATTAAACTAACTGATTGAATTTCAGGACAGTTGGGTTTTTTTAATGAAGGGGAAATGAGGATACTGCAAAATAGAAATCTAGTTAGGGATGGGTGGCTTCTCTCTGGGTTTAAGTTTGTTTCCATCTTTCCTTCTATAATTCTGGGTACACTAAGGCTAACGCCCTTTGAACCAGAAAGAGGGTCTTTCCATAGAAGGCTCTTAATTAATACCTATTGACTAAATGGTGAGAGTCCAACTTTATTGCTTTCACCATGTGTAGTCCCTAGGATAATGGTATCGAAGTTAAATGATGCAAAATGTGCTACAGTTGAAGAGAGTAAAAACGTTTTCATCACATATCCAGACAATTCAGTATCTACAAAATCACATGGAGACTTAAAAACAGCACTGCGTCAGTTTCACAGCGCTTCATTGTAAGATGTCGGCAAGACTATTTTTGTGTGAAAATGATAAATCATGTAGCTAGCCCTCCCTGGATTTAGCTTTCATTAATAAAAATTATTATTATTAAAATAGCCCTGTTTAGTCTTTAGCATAACCATTCATTCTTGATTATATCTAATTCTTATCTTCTGTGCAGGTTTCCCGTGGTTTGGCGATAAAGGTTGTTTCTCTATTAATTTATGTCAAATACATGCTTTGCTTTGACATGAAGAAAAATATTTCCCTTATAGAGTATTATTGAGACAATATAAAGCTTTCTCTCGTTGTCATTTAAAAATTATAGTGCTATTAAAATATAAGGCGTCTTGATGATGCTTTCTTGAAAATTGGCAGTGACTTTCTTCTTAACTGACCTTGCTGATATTCTATGGCCTCTTGTTTTTCCCTCACTTTTTATGTAGTAAGAAGATAAGAAAGTAGCTAAAACCTAAACATTTGCTTTAGCAAAGATCAAAACAATGTATCTCTGTTTTGAGTACTGGAAAAAAGCTTTTTCCGTTGAAGTCATATTTGCAGAATTGGTAACTGTAGAGCTGGGGGAAGAATGAGCTTCCTTCGAAGTGTATTAACTTCCTTGCCATGGAAAGCCCCTCTGTCACTCCCTTCCACAAAACTTGCTCAAGTCTAGAAGTCCTTTAAAACTTGGGTTCAGATATGACCTCTTCAGACTCAGGTTTGGATGTGACATCTTTTCCTGCACATTTTCATAACACTCTGTACACAATTTTATCAAAGCCCTTAATATCACTAAGTTATTTTTCTGCCTTTTTTAGCCAATATACTTTAAGAAACTGGAGTACAGAAGACTCACTTGATTTAGTCACCCTACAGTCTAGAACAGCACCTGTACATGAAATCTAAGAAATAAATGTGGAATAAGTAAGTGTGTGTTTTATATATAACATATATATATGTACTTTTCACTTAATTCTCCAAAATTAGAGACAAATTCTAGAACAAAATGCAAAGGATTTGGCAAGTAGTCTCTTGTGTGTTGTTTTGAAGCCTCTACTGGTCTCCATTTAAGAGGAGCTTGCAGCAGGACACAGCTGGCCTGTCCAGGCATTTGATTAGGAAGTGAAAGGGTGCAGTGTCAGACTTGTTTCTCAATTGAACTTTAGTCATGATTAAAAATCACCCATTCAAAAAAGGTTTCTTGTTTTATTAGCCCTCCTTTCTCTTTTAACCACATTAGGGATATTTATACCAACATGGACTTCTTCCATAAATTCTCTTTGATTCTATTTGTGACAAACAGTTGTTTGAGTTTTTATTTTCCACATAGATATGGCAGCAGAATCTTAGAAAAGGTCAACTGAGAGCCGAGGAAATGAGTTACTACCCCAATGCATCTTTTATGCTGATACTCATAACTTATTTTCCTTGATTTAACAGCAGGTTAAAATATCACATTTTTGGACTTAGTATAGGAATGCTTATTCTGCCTCCTTCTCTCCTTCTGCGGGTCGGAGGAGTGAGGGGAGGTTTTTGGACATAGCCAAATAAAAAGCTGCCCTGCCCATTTGCCAAAGTAACGAGTGACCAATAGCAGCGGTTAACAGCAGCCAATGTGCTGCTCTTTTACTTGACAAGAATTTATTGCAAAATACTTTCATATGGAGGTTAGCAAATTGCAGAGGAGCTTAAAACAATCCAGAGAAAATAAGAAAGAACAGAAACGACTATCTATAAATGCTCTGAAAACGATGGTGCCATGTGTTACAAGGAAACAGGATTAAAAAGGATCCTTTGCAACAACCTGAAAACTCACTTGGAGGATGAGTGTGTTTCTGTGAGGGAAGACAGTATCGGGTCAAATGCTTTCCAATCTGTGGAATTCTTACTAGATGCCAACAGAAAATTTGATCGCATAAATTTTAGGCTCCTCACCAGAATATGCTTATTGAGCAGGTGACTTTTTTCAGGAAGAGGTTCCATCCTGAGACATAATCTTAGCCACTGTCTCAGAAGACCCAGAATGCAGTTCCTCTCTGTGCTGTTCCCCCCAGTGAGGGTGGAAGGGGAACACACAGCAGGAAACTATTTGTTGGAACACGAGAATGTTGCCAAGGACATGCTCATCAAAACCTAAAGTCTAAAACAGTGCAGAGCTCTGAAACTGTTTCTCTCTACATAGCCAAATTTATGACAAAAACATTTTGATGAAAGTTCATATTAAGCATGGAGATGAATTTGGCCAACACCACCACGAAGCCTGAGCATAAAGCCATTCTCCCAGCCTCCCAAAGGACCACAGCCTTGTCAATATGTTGACTTTTGCCTGCTGAGGGCTGATGGTGAACTTCTGCCTTTCAGAACTGTTAAGAGTATAAATCTGTTTTGTTTTCATCTGATGTCTCTGGTAATTAGTTACATCGGCACAATAGTAAAACAAATACAAAATCCCAATATTCTATTCTTCTCTAGCAGAAAAACTTCCAGTCAAGCAAATCAATTCAACAGGATATGACCTATAAGGAAAAAACATATATATATGAAACAAGGTGTGATTACATCTGCTTGGAGCATAAGAATTTAAAGGAATTTCCTCATTGCTAACATGGAAGGGAATAAAAAACAATCTCAAAAGAGAGAAGGCTAAACTGGTGAAGACCAACCAAAAGGAATAGCAGGAAAGTCGGAGGAAAAATGCTGGCCAAGGGGTCTATGGGAGAATTGTAACAGCTGCCAAAAAGACAGGATCCACCTGCAATCTAAAAATACCAAGTATGTACTGAGTGATCGCAAGATGTATGTGGAAAGGATTTCAAAGGACCTGTGGTGTGAAGGGTTCGGGTCATGGGGATAGGGTCGAATGAACTGACCCGCCCAGTGCATTTTCCACCCAGGAAATAGTGAATGTGCCAATCCCTACCCACTGACCCTTTGAATCAGCAGTTCTCAACCTGTGAGTCGTGACCCACAGGAACTGTATTAAAGGGCTGTGGCCTTAGGAAGGTTAAGAACCTCCCCATCTGCTATAGCCCAAGTGTGGAAGTCTTTCCCGGTCAGGGATTGCACCCAGGTGTAATAAAGAGCACATTGCCCACACAGAACCAAGTTCTGTTTTTCTTTTGTTTCACGCCTGGGAATAATCTTTCATCTTGGGGTCCTTGACCTCCCACATGAGAAGGGCTAGCCCTGTGATTTGAGGGTGTAGATGGGCACACCTTCCAGTTGCACCTTCTGAGAAGAAAACAAGGCAAAGGAGAAGGAAGAAAACAGCCCTTAGCAACTGGGTGGTGGAGGGGAAAAGAAGAAGAAGTACAGAATTGGGGGGCATCTAAGCAAAAAGGGTGCTACTGTATTAGAGAACAAACAAAAATCCCATCACCAAAGCAAACAAACGAAACTCTACTGCATGCCTTGGGCTTTGTGAAAATGACATAAAAGGGCTCCAGGAAGCTAAGACTCTCTTTGTTTTCATTGATAAACCCTTAACTACAAACTGTATTATTGGTTAAGTAGTCAAGATGTCACGTTTTGAAATGCATTTTCAAATTTTTAATTTTTAAAAATTGACATAGATTATATGTATTTATCTCATGCAACGTCATGCTTTGAAGTATTGCATTGTGCAATAGTCAAATCCAGCTAGTCACCAACTGGGACTATTATAAAAATCCCAATATGATACAAATCAACGAAGAAAATAAAAGCCTATAGATAATTATTGCAGAAATTCAAGATAGGAAAATTCACACAAATTCAAATAAATTAATGAAACTGTCTCTCTCTGCACCTTGGTCCACCAAAATAACATGAAGCAGAAAAACACTGTAAGAGTATAGTCCAAAAATAACTGGACATTTTCCAACAAGTATTTGAGGGTATAAAATATGAATTTGCAACAAAATTCAAAAACTAAGAATGGAAATGGACCCCCAAAGTAGAAGAAATTTAAAAAGTAGAACAGCTTTAGGAATGAAGTAGGGAAAATAAAGACAAAGTTAACAGAAATAAAAAAAATAAACTACAAGATGCTGAAGGGAGGGAGACTCAGTTGAACACTGATTAAGAGGCATTGACACAAGCCTGAAGATAACTGTTGTCATGAAACAAAGAAGTCGGAGGCCAGAGAGAGGCAGTGGAGATGGATGACAGGGAAAGGGATGTGGTGGCCTGGTGCCATTAACAGTACGAGGGGACCAGTGGTGAGGAACCGTTTACATCTGGGACATATTCAGGAAAGTCTACAAGATTTGCAAGTGGGGTGTGAGGGAAAGAGGGAAATTAAAAATGAATGCAAAGTTTTCTGTTTTGTGCAACTGGAAAAAGAGATGTGCCATGTTGTGAGACGATGAGAACCTTGAGAGCAGAAAATTTAAAGGAAAAATAGTAAGAGCTCAGTTTAGAAGAAGAGTTTAGATGTGTTGTTGAGGTGGATAGATGAGTAGGCAGTTGGCTATCTGAGCCTGGAGTCCGGGAGTGAAATGCAGATTGGATTTGTAAATGTGGGAGTCAACAGCATACAGATTCCATTTAAAGCCATGAAACCAGATGAGATCCCCAAGAAGTGTGAGTAGGTAGAAAAAAGAAGACACTTAAGGGCTGTGACCTGGGACACCTGCCCAGTTAGAGATCTGCAATGCAAACAGGAAAGGCGACTGAGAAGTAATAGATGTCCAGGAAGAAGAAACCAGAAGGGGTGGAGGGAGGAGGGCACAGTGGCTCACACCTGTCAATCCCAGCACTTGGGAGGCTGAGGCAGGTGGATTGCCGGAACTCAGGAGTTTGAGACCAGCCTGAGCAAGAGCAAGACTCTGTCTCTACTAAAAGTAGAAAAATTAGCCAGGCATTGTGGAAGGCCCCTATAGCCCCAGCTATTTGGGAGGCTGAGTCAAGAGGATTGCTTGAACCTAGGAGTTTGAGGGTGCTGTGAACTATGATGCTCTGGCACTCTACCCAGGCTGATAGAGTGACACTGCCTAAAAAAAAAAAAAAAAAATACAATATTCTGAAAGCCAAGATGGAAAAACATTTCCAGGAGGAGAGAGTGACTGACTACTCTAAATGATAGCACAGCTCAAGTGAAATGAGTTCTGGAAAATGACTATAAGATTTCCAACCTGCAGAGTATTAGTTACCCTAATAAGAAAAGTTCTTGTAAGACTGGTAGGAAGAAAAAAATGCTTGAAAAGGTACAAGAGAATTTAGGAGAGAAAAGACACAGTAATTAGGTTCCTGTTCATGTAGCTAAATATAGACAACTCAATCTCAAAGTTTTATTTATTTTTTTTATAAAGGGAAGAAGAGAAGTGATTGGCATCAACACGTTCACTAGAGAGAGAAATGAGATCAAGAATTTTGATAGATAATTTGTTGCGGTAATGACGTCTAGGGGCACAAGGACAAGGTGTCAGGATTGGTGCAGGGGTGAGAGAAGGAGCTAATGGGACCATGTAGAGTCCCATGACGATTAGATTAGAAGAAAGATGACCAGGAGTGTGAAGGCAGAGCTGGCCTGGATACAGACCAAGGGCTGGCTGAGGTTTGTGTGGATGGCCCAGCGCTGATGCTGCAGCAACATTGTGAGAACTGAAGGGAAGGGAGCACAGCATCCTCAGGGGCTCCTGCTGATAAAGGTGGAGCCTGCCGATAGGCAGACTTATTTCCAAGAGAAGAATACATTTCATCATGCTGCAGAGGAAGTCCTCACTGGGGGGATCATGCCAAGGGCACAGTCTGGGAGTCTCCTGCCACCTGCAAGCAGGTGTCAGTCTCCTGAGTTGTCAGAGGGCAATTATTTCTGACACAATCAATCTTAAAGACTCTGGGGTCATCACTGACTTCTGCCGTCTCATTTATTCCATGCCTTCCATCTCATATCATCCAACCCATTCAATGAATATTTTTTGAGTCTCACTATGTGAAAACATCATTGATAAGGTAATATAATAACAAAATGGTGCTCCTATCCATCCAAATTCCTGATGTCAGTGATGGACAGAGCCATTCTGCAGACTCAAGATGTAATTGAGAAAAACAGTTTGTAGCTACATATCTAACATTTCTTCACTAATTTTATTTTAGTTTTACGTTTTTATTAAAAAAAGAATTGCCCGGGCAATTCACAGTGGCTCATGCCTGTAATCCTAGCACTCTGGGAGGCCAAGGTGGGTGGGTTTCCTGAGCTCACAGGTTCAAGACCAGCCTGAGCTAGTGTGAGACCTCGTCTCTAAAAACAGCTGGGCGATGTGGCAGAAGCCTGTAGTTCCAGTGCCTTGGGAGGGTGGTTGGTGGAGCCTCACCTATGCCGCATATTGCAAGGGTACACGTCAAATCTATTGAGAGTAAAAATGTCTTAACACAATAATTACATGAGGTGAAGGCTATGTTAACCAGTTTGATGTAAACATTCCAAATTGTATATCAAATCAGCACATTGTACCCCATAAATACATTAAGGCACACAGTCATGACTTAATAAAAAATTGTTAAGGAAAAAAAAAAGAATTCTGGCAACACAGAGAGACAGGATGATGTTTTGACCCCTCCAAGGGATCAGAATGGTCCTTCAACAATTTTCCAATAAGGAAAACTGCTGAAATGCCAGCCATGAAATTCAAACTATGGATGGCAGGCAAGTTCAAGGGGATTGAATAAGAAAAACCCGTACAGCAAAGCCAAAAACAGTCATGTATGAAAAATTCACTAAGGATATGGATAATAAAAGAAAAAGAATACAACTAAATTTATAGAAATGAAGAGTTATTTAGGACATTTCAAAATAGGATAGAAATTTTAACAACAGACTAGACTAAGCAGAAGAAGGAATTTAAGAGCTTGAAGACAAAGCTTTTGAATTAATGTAGTTAGTCAAAAATGTAGAAAAAAGAATCCAGAATGAACAATCTCCCTAAGACTATGTAAAGCAAATATAAGAATCAAATATGACTTACAATATAAACAGAAGCAAAAAAATTATCATCTATTGTGTATGGATACACAGAAGCAAAAAAATTATCATCTATTGTATAGAGATACACAAAAAGCATTCAATAAAATCCAGAATGCCTTCATGATATCCAGACATTATAAAGAATTCAAACAAATGAGCAAGAAAAAAAGAACTATCAAGAAGTGGGCAAAAGACAAACTTAATGTCACTGTGGAAATGCAAGTTAACTCATAATGATAAAACCATCTTATCCCTGTCAGAATGGCCATCATTAAAAAATCAAAAAACAACAGATGTTGGCATGGATAAGGTGAAAAGTGAATGTTTATATACTTTGGTGGGAATTTAAACTAGCACAAAATACATGGAAAACTATAAGGAGATTCTTCGAAGAACTAAAGGTAGACCTACCATTCCATCCAACAATCCTACTACTGGGCATCTACCCAAAGGAAAAGAAAATAAATCATTATATTGCAAAGACAGCTGCACCTGAACATTTACCACAGCACAATTCATAATTGCAAAATAAGAAATCAACCTAGGTGACCATTGACTGATGAGTGGAGAAGGAAAATGCAGAGAGAGAGAGAGAGAGAGAGAGAGAGAGAGTGTGTGTGTGTGTGTGTGTGCACATAATTGAGTACTACTCAGCCATGAAAAGGAATAAAATACTATGCAGCCATAGAAAAGATGGAGATTTCACATCTTATATGTTGACCTGGATGGAGCTGTAATATATTCTTCTAAGTAAAATATGTCAAGAATGAAAAAAAGTATCCAATGTACTTAATATTACTATGAAATCAATACATAATCACCTACACACTCATACAAATGGCAAAACAACTATAGTCCACAAAGTAGAAGGGAAGAGAAGCGAGAGGGGAGGGGAGGGGAGAGGCAGAAGGAGGGAGGGTATTTGGGGGACCTCACCTAATCTGCATGATGCAATGGTACATTTCAAAACTATTTAAAGAGTATAATTGTGACAGATGTGTTAATCACTTCAATGTCAGCATTTCACATTGTATATCAAATCAGTACCCTGAACCCCATAAACACATCCATGTACACAGTTATGACTTAATAAAGACAAAAAAAAAGATGTCTTTTATAGCATCTTGGATGGAACAGGAGACAATTATACTAAGTAAAGAGTCTCAGGAACGGAAAACAAATACCACACGTTCCCATTGATAGCTGGAGCAAAATGAGGGGCGTACACAGCCGTGGAGCAGTGATATCACTACTGAAGACTGAGAAAAGGCACTGCGGGATAGAAACCTGCCTGGGGACACAGCACACAAATCCAGTGACGACTCCACTGCAAGCCCTGACTTCAGCACTATACAATTCATCCATGAACAAAAAGCCATTGTATCCCCTAAATATCTTGAAATAAGAGTAAATAAAATAAAATATTTTCCACATTTCCTTTTAAATATGCAGTTGGAAAAACAGTAAGTGCCTACAGTGTGAATATTCCCTATACTTAATACCCGGGATGAAAATAACAATTATCTTTGCTTATTTCTAAGAATAATACCATTGGCGGTTTTGACCATTACACAAATTGGAATTTTTCTTTCATTCTAATCATGTATCAATAAAGAAGAAAGTCCACATTCCACTGATGTTAAAACATGATTAATGAAAGCATAAAGATTATAATTCTTACGATAATTTGCATGAAGATGATCATAAGATTTACATGTTCTATTTACATGATCATAAATATTGTATAGCTCGTAAAGATGGCTCTTCAAAGTCCAGTGTCAAAATGACAGCATATAATAAATTATTATGTTCAGATTAACTTTCCATTCATTGGAAATAAAGATAACACATATTTGGAGGAAAGTACTTATAATAGGTTGGAAAAATTTTTTCTTAGTAATGATTTGAAAACAAAATACAGAATTAGTGTAAATAAACCAACTGAACATTTAAGTTGAAAAGTATAAGAATTGTAAATACTAGATCCTGAAAATAATATAAAATTTTAAAGCATTAGCACTTTATCATTTTCATGCTTTTTAATATTATTTCTGTGCCCCAATTTCAATAGCACATAATATTATACTTAAACACGAATTTGTTGACTAGTCACCCTTTTAAAAATAAGCGGCTTATGAAACGAGTAAATCGGAAATGTAATATTATGTCATGTGTTCCAAGCCAAAGAAACTCTAATAAGGTAAAATTCATCATGTAGCCGACTGGGGTTTGTCCTCTGTGCTGGGATTCAGCTGAAGCTGCTACTTCCAAACACCAGGTACTCGAGGTCCTCACATTCTGTGAACTTCCTAGGGAGCCATCTGGTCCGCCCAAATCGCTAAAATTAGAGGCTGGGGACAGGCTAGTTGCCTTTCCTGGTTGTAATTTCTTCTCACATATATGCGGAAGTAAACAAAACAGCAACAGCAGAAATTAAAGGTAATTATCTGAGTGCAGATTTGGCATCTGGGGGCCTCCTGCAGCCTCTCCGTCTGTGATTTCCAAAGAGAAGGCAGGAAGCTCCCTCGCCCTCCCTCAGGCCAAGTGGCTTCTGTGGGCAGGGGCAGGCGGCTGTCTGCAGGGGATGAGGCTACTGTGCAGTCCCCGGTGGATGTGCTCACATGTGTTCGTGACTTGACGAAGCTGAGGGGACTGGGAGGAGAAGAACAGTGGCACTGGTGGGAGGCCCATGTCCTCCCGTCCTGGAGGCCAGAAGGAAGCACGGGGTGGACACTGTGGAGGCCTGGGGAGCGCACAGGGTGAGAGCTGGTGGCCGTGACCGCTGAGGTGGAAAGCCCTGGATGCCTCAGTGTGATGCTGGAGGAGTCAGCAGACCTTGGGGTGGTGGGATGCGGCCTTCCATTCCTGAGAGCTCACGAGGTCCATGTGGCAGAAGAGACCCCGCCATGGAGACCGTGGGTGTCCCTGGAGGCAGCAATGCCCACCAACCACGCGGTGCTGGCCACGTTTCCTCTATCCTTTTCCTCAAAACTCAAGCAGGCGTCCTCAAACTACGGCCCGCGGGCCACATGCAGCCCACCTAGGACATTTATCTGGCCCACCCGGTGTACTCATCCCAGGGCTCGCAGTCCGGCCCTCCAGCGGTCTGAGGGACAGTGAACTGGCCCCCTGTTTAAGAAGTTTGAGGACCCCTGCACCAGAGGCTCCAGAAGGTAGGGGAGGGGGGCCTCCTCCGCTGTGAGCCCTCGGGTCCAAGTCGGGGGCAGACACTCAGAACCAAAAGGCTTGAACCAGAGACGCCTCTGCTCTTCTTGGTCTCTGGCTTTCTGGCCTCCAGGCTGCGCGAAATGTGTTTCTGTCCTGGAGACACCCAGCCTGTGGCGCCTTTGTCATGCAGCCTGGAGGAGCTGCGACAGCAGCATGATAATTCTCTGACAAGCCACTCTCCCCTTCAGACCCTCTCATCTGCACTGACCTCAGTGGAACGGGTAACCCGAGCCTAAGAACACAAGGCACAGATGAGTCGAGTCTCCACACTAAGAGGAAGAAGGCCTCTCCTGTGGGGTCAGTGTGGAAACTCCAGAGTGTTCAACTTCCGCTGAATGGATTAGCATGAGACGGAAACGTGAAATCATTTCAGTAGTTGTGTTAAGACCAATCTAAAAAAAAAAATTGTCAATATCCTGTACTAACACACGAAACAAACACGAGAGATTTGGAGGGAAAATATACACGTTCGTGGAAATCTTACATGCATCAACTCTTATTTGGATAAATATGCACAGATACACTTGTATTCTACTTTTCTTCCGATAAAAGGTAACACATTTAGCAATCGACTAAAGTCTGTGCCTCAGGAACAAAATCCGCACATCCTGGGCTGCCATGCGTGGGGTGTGTTTCCGAAGTGTAGAAACTAACTCGAAGGAGAGCAGAGCGGTCTTCAGGGAGGGGGGCATCGGGACCCCCTTTGTTTCTGACGGGCACTGCAGCCTTCCCAAACGGGTGGTGGTCTTCACGTGAAATGTGTCCTAGGGACATCAGGGGCTCTCCTCTTGTTGCAAAGCTGGGGGACACGCCTCCGTCATCTGCCTCAATAGATTGAGCAGTTTTACAACCATTAAAACATAATGGGGTTTCAGATTGCCATCAAATAATATTTAATACCTAGCATTTATCCACTGTTCAGAGTGATAGTGTCCTGGCAAATAATTGCAGGTCAACTCAGACTCACGTTCCTTTTAGCCTTTTTCTAAAACATTCCAAAACGCATTTTATGGCTATAAAACATGAGTCAATGTATGTTTCTGCCGTCCTGATCCTCCTTTCTCATCACCACATTTAACAACCTGTGCACCCGCAGTGCCCTTGACTTTATTTCAGGCTGTTTAATTAACCGGAATCAGTTGGGAAATGTGAGCAATGGCCACTTTCCCAAGGGGTTAATTCCGAAATAAAAACATAAAGAAATCTATGGTGCAGACACACATGATATTACTTTTGCAAAACGACAGAATGTATCCTTTCTCTTTTGAACTTTGTTGGTCATTTTATCTTTTTCTAATGTATGCTATTATTTTAATAATTGGCTGTGAGTCTCTGTAAGATTGTGTGTGGGTGCGGACAGTAATTACTTTTTAAATCATCTTAAGTAATAGAAAAGACTGAAATGCTGCTTGCTCCTCATGAGCGGGTCAGAGGGCCCAGATAGCATCCTTTGTCCAAGAAGGTTATAATGGCCCAGCAGAGAACACACATGGCGAGTTCCTACACCGGGGCGCCAGAGACCCGTGACCTTGAAGATTCAGGGGCAGCAAAATCAGCAGTCATCAAATGTTTACATACTTCTACCATTTGATTGCAGGGTATGGAGAAAATTTTCTAGCTGCCTGTATCTAGATTTTAGTGTATTTTCAAATCTTTAGAGCAGAATAAAACATCCTTCTTAAGGGAACTCATGTTGTAACTGTTAAGGCGGAGTCTGCAGCATCCCAGGTGGGAAGAACAGACTTTAATTATTACTTGCAGGCTCATCTTTATGGCTGATCCAAGTTATGGCCTAGGAATATGGACAGGAATGAAACATTTTAAAACCAGTTACCAATTAACTCTTTTCCTTCCTGGGGAAAGAAACCTATATAGACAAAAATAAAGTGTTTTGAGTTTCTCTATATTAGCTTGTTCTGTATTCTGAAATACGGAGGCAAAAACACCACAGCTCCACAGTCTATGCTGTCAACCATGAAAATATACTTTAGTTAATTTATATCTTAGGTTTTACAGAATCCAAGCCTAATTCCAAAATTATTAAAGACATAAGCGAAAATCTGTCAAGTGGGTAGATTTACAATTTCCTTGGCCACTTCCTCCCTTGTAAAGTTACCAGCATATCATTTTATTTATTTATTTATTTATTTATTTGCAGTTGTTTTTTACTTAGTCTTTTTGGGTCCCCTATCGTTAACAAGAGGCTGTATGTGTGTGTGTGTGTGGGGGGGGTGCAGATGTTTGTGTAGTTTGTGGGGAAGCAGGATGTAAGAGTGACTTCTGTTTCTCTATAAAGTAGGGGAGAGAATCCTTTATCAACGATGTGCTATATACATCTTTCCGCAGAGTTTAGGGCTGCTTTTTAAAAGAAGGTTTATGTAGTATGGATGGCTAAGAGCGTTTTATATGAAGACCACACCTTTGGTGAGGGCTTTAGTGAAAGAAGGAGGAAAAAGAATGGGTACCGGGAAACTGTGAGTAAAATAACAGCAGTAGTTAAAAAAAAAATGAAAGGATTGGAAGACAAAAAGATTTGAGATTAGTAATATTTTATAGAAAGCAAAACACACAGGCTGAGTTAAAAGATAATACATAAAAAAACAATTAGCCTCTCTATCAAGGTGTTCTCATATATAATTAGTAAAAGTTACACAATTAGTGGACTGAGGAAAAGAAAAGGGGAAATTATCAAAGAGACAGTATTGAAAATTTAAAATTTCCAATAACTGAAGGGCAGGAATCATGTGCTATCAAAAATAAAGTATGGATTCAGAAATCTTTCAGTGAGAGAAAAGTCTATTTCCCTGAAAGGGTCACCTACTAAATGTATTAATTTATTACTAAAGCTGATGTTTTAGCTTTCTCAGCTGCAACATTAGAAACAGGAGTACAGTGAAGAATTGTCTCCAAAATGACAGGGTAAATGATCATTATTAAATTATTAGCAATCTAGAATTCCGTGCCTAAATAAATTATGGATTAATATTTAAGGGAAAAACTAACAGATTTTCCTAACATATGTCATTAACCAAGTTCCCAAACAATCATGAAACTTTTCTGGACTTGTCTTCTTTGTCATTGTCTATCTGTTAATTCCTGTGCTCCCAAAATATCGTTTTTGGAGCCATAGTTTTGTAGTATATTTGGAAATTAAATAAGGCAAATCTACCTTCCTTCTCATTCTTTTTCAAATTGTTCTTGTTTAATCTCACATATTTTTTTTTATTGTGGTAGCACTTAACATGGGATCTCACCTCTTAACAAAATTTTTAGTGTACAAAAAAAATGCTAACTTTATATGAAATGTTTTACAGCAAATCTCTAGAACTTCTTATTCTTGCATAAAAGTTAATTCTCATTGAATAGCAGGAGCCAGTTCCCTTCACTGGGAATGATAATTTGTGATAGATTTTTTTCCCAAAATATCACTGAAAATTTGAGAAACGAACAGGCTTAAATTTGTGAAAAACTTCAGTTTTCTTTCATTCTTGTTGAACGCAGGCCAAGCCGTATCCAGGCACTTTCTGCTCACTGTCTCTTTGGTAGAACCCAGGTCTGGTACGGCTCCCTGTGCTGGGAGTGATGTCCGGCGAGGGCTCAGTCCCTGCAGCAGACCCTCCCCAAGCAGGACCCGCTCAGGGCAGGAGCTACCGAGTTCTCTTGATCCTTTTCATCATTTCTCCTAGCTCTGAGACTGAAACTCTCACTTGCGACTATTTTAAGTTCTTCCACCCACTCAGAAGTATTCTCTGTATCCCTTTAAAGATACATAAAATCAACGAACTATGTTTTTGTAAAAAGGAAAGAATTTCATAGGGAATTGTAGAATTTTCACATATTTTTCTCCCATAGGCTTCCTGTCACATTGGCCTTCCTTACCTGAGTACCATGGGCAATAGGCACAGAGTGTAACCCTGTGTACCCACAATGGAGAGGAAAGTCACTACATGGTCGTTTGTGGGGGGGTCTTCACGTTCATGTAGGGAACTCTACTAAAGAGAGGGGTTTCCTGGGAGATCTTGTTTGAGGATCAGTGGATCAATTTTAATTTTAGAAAAAAATCTTAATTATTGGGCTTACATTGTATGAACTGAGGAATACAAGAAGATACGATGTGTTATATATTTTATAAATATTTTAGGTCTTGCACCTTTCTCGGATTGTTTACTGGTAGAAATTTCATGAAAATTTTTTTATTAAAAATAATTTTTTTTCATTGCCTTTTCTAATAGGTACTGTTTCCTTCTTGATTTCTGTTGATCTTTTATAATAAACTCACTAATTCATATCCATTTTCAGATGATTTTATTCTTCAATTCTAAACATAATTGTATATTTCTAAATATACAATTATAAAGCGTACTATGACCCCAGTATTTTTAAAAAGGGGTGTGAAGAAAAAATGCCTCACAATAATGGATAAATTCTCCAAGTTCTAGGAATATGTATTGAATTGGATAAATTAAGTTTATTCATCCTAAAAGAAGTAGGTAAATTCCTGACAATGAAAAGGAGGCAACCCCTGGGACTCACCCCAATCCAGTAGTGGGGGATACAGAAAGACCACCCCCAGGTCCTCGAGAGAGAGAGAGAGAGAGAGAGATGGAGAGAGAGAGAAAGAGAGAGAGAGAGATCTTACTGTAATTACTAAAAACTGAATAGCCTTATTCTTTTTCTGTAATTAGATGAACTTTTAAAATTTTATTAATGATAGGTGCTGACAAAGATACTAGTATCCCTCTCATGCCTGAGGTTTGCATAGTCACAGATTCCTTGTATTATCTCCAGATAATAAGAGACGTCAGAGAGAACTTCCTTGGTGAAAAACAATTAGGACTCAGGAAAATGCCATGTGGGTGCTGTGCTCTAATATATCCAGTGGGATCATCTCCTTCATAAGACAAAACACGTCTCACATTTAGTGTAAGATTCAGCTCAAGTTCTTGCTCTTAATTTATACATTTTTAAAGTAATGTACACGTAGGGAGGATTTGACCTTTTGCATAGGAACCAGGAAATAAAAATGAATTTATGACTCTTCCCGACGGCACGAGCAGCTCTTTCACTGCTGATGGGAACAGAGGACTGGTCTGATCATTTTCTACAAATTCCAGGCAGGTGTAACCAGAGTCCGTGTTGCTCCCAAAGAAAACTTGTGTGTTGGCTACTGCTGAGTCCAAAGCATTGCTGTTCTGCCCGCCAGTCAAGAGGGGATATTCAGGACACCACACACTTTCAAATCTTCACATCCTCGAATTCTGCATCCCTGTTCGAGATATTAATAAGGCACTGATTTGATTTTTAAATTCTCTGTTCAAAGGTCATTTACATAAGGCTCCATAGTGGGGTGCTGAATACATCCTTTCCCATGGACAAGAAAAAGGAAATGTTTGATTTCCAAAAAGGAAATGATTTTTTTGTTTAGATATAAACACGCTGTGTTCTGAAATTCAGCACAGTAACATTAGGAACTTATTTGGTTAATAGTTGTCTCAGCAATATAGTAAATAATTCTAGGGAGCTAAACTATGAATGCAGACATGAACATAGCCATCATTTTGCTTGTGAGGTGTGTGGAGAAGGCAGAAGATAAATTGTGAAAAGACTTTTGCTAACAAGAAAAAAGAGAGAAAGGATGTGATGACTCTTGAACCTAAGCATGTGTTTGATGGCCTCTTAGTTGCTGTAAACCTGTTTTAAAATGAAGCAGTGTAGGAACAAATGAATAAACATAAATTCATTCTGGCTGCCCCTGGGCAGCTTCAAACTTCAGCCTTCACTAGCGGGCCCTGTGTGACCTCTCCTGCCTGCGGTCAGCGGGGGGCATTTCTCTGCCCTCTCATTCACTTTGCTTCACTGTCTTTTCTACCGTCATCTGCCCTCACCCTGACGGCCTGGAGTTGATCAGTGGGGCTTCCATTTTCAGAAAGTAGGAGACACAGGTTTCCATGTCATTGCAGACTCTGCGATGCTTTTCCCTTCTCCTTTTCCTGCATTCTGCTCAGAAGCTGATGGGAAATAAAGGTCTGGGCATTGTTGGGCAGAGTGGGGAGTGCAGTGCTGAGAAACAGGCACAGTATATCAAACGCACACCTGTAACAATGACCACTCCCCACGGTCTGCGCTGTCTAATGTAGCTAAACTCTGCTGCTTTCAGACCTCATGTGCTCACGGAGTCATCTCCTGAGGTGATGTGTTTTGAGCCAGCAGTTTAGCACGTGGCGGTTTTGGGGACTCTCAGTCCTGTAGGACAATGATGGCTGCCTGTTTTTCCATAGGTTCTCTGACATCATAACCCTCAACCAAAACAGCAATGAAAACTACCCATACCCATGCTGCTAGCATAACTAAGAAACAACAAATACTGCAAACTTCACTTTACGAATATACAGAAAAAAATGCAACTAAAGGACAAGCTATAGGGTCCACACTGAAGACAGGAGATGGAGGCAGATATAAATAGAGAGAGAGATGTGAGATAGAGAGAGATGGATAGATAGATTCACAGCTAGCTAGATGGGTAGATAGATGCATACATAGCTAGATAGAGGGATAGATGCATAGCTAGATAGAGGGGTAGATCAGATAGATAGATAGATAGACACAAAGAGACTGGAACGGAGAGTGAGTGCTGGAGAACACCTAACAATGTGAAACATCCAGCAATTCACTTCCAGAAAGAAGGGGCCTTACCCTGAAGGAAAAACAAACAAACAAACAAACAAACAAAAGAAAGGGCTTTGGACAGACACAGGGCAGCGGGAGCCAGGCTCAGAACCCTGTCTCTAGGGTAAAGGGAAACATCAAACATCACCCATAGGTCTGATGGTAAAGGGAAAGAAGGAAGGAAGTGGTGAACAGTGATGCTCCTAAAAAAGGAAAGAGAACTCTCATCTCCATCCCGCAGGCTCAGTGGCTGGCCCCTGTCATCCCAGCTACTCTGGAGCCTGAGGTGGGAGGATCTCTGGAGCCCAGGAGTTTAAAGTCAACCTGGGCCACATAGTGAGACGGCCAACTCAAAAAAATAAAAATAAATAAAAGACTAGGCAAAGGCTTCTTACACTTGATGCCAAAAGCATGACTCGTAAAAGCAAAAACTGAAAAATTGGAGCTCATGATAACTAAAAATTTTAGTTCTTTAAAAATCCACGTGAAAAGGATGAACACAGATAAAGCAAAGCCTAGGTGAGGAGAACACATCTGCAAACCACGTGTGACAAAGGAGATATGAAAAGTCAGCAATAAAAAACTCCAGTTAAAAACTGGGCAAAAAAGTAGACAGACATTTGAGTGAGGAGAATACACGGAGGGCAAGAAGCACATGAGAAGAGGTTCCATGCCACTTACCAGCAAGGAAATGCAAATTAAGTCACAGGGAGGTGCCACTGCACATCTAAAGCAGTGACAGCACTAAATGCTGGGGAGGACTTGGAAAACTGCCAGTGGGAATGCAAAGGATTTTGGCCCTTTCTTATAAAATTCAACAAGCATCTACTATAGAAATCAGCAATGAACTTCTACAGGCTTTATCTCAGACAAATGAAAACTACGTCCACATAAAAATTTGCCCGTGAATCTGTAGCAGCGTTAAAGGCTCCAGACTTGAAACCACCCAGATGCCTTTCAATAGGTAACTGGCCACAGGCAGTGTGATGCCGCCACACACTGCTCAGCAACAGACAGGAGCTGACCACGGACACCTGCAGGCGTCCACCAGAGGGGAACGCCCAGAGGGGCGTTCCTGGGAGGAGAAGCCAGGCCCTGGGGCTTTAACCACCTTGTGATGACATTTATACACTATTATTGGAATGACAACATTTTAGAAATAGGAGACATGCCCAGGGTTAGGGATGGAGTAGGGTGGGGTGGAATGGAGGTACATATGGTTATTACAAAGAATGTTGGTGGTTCTGGGGCTGTTCAGTCTGGGCTGTGTTATTTCATACACAGACTTACTCAGGTGATAAAAATGTGTGGAAATAGAAACATTCACACACACACACTTGGAAGAGCAAAACTTGGAAAATCTAAATGAGATGCCTGGACTGTACTTATGTCAATATTCTGGTTCTGATGCTATTTGGCTACAGTGTTGTAAAACATTACCAGGAGGATTTTTCTTATGACTGTACCTAAATGTATAATAACTTCAATACAAAAGTCAATAAAAGTAGAACAATTGTAATGATCTATTATACCTTGAGTATAGAAAGAATCCACGGGTTTATACCAGTACTAAGATCAGGAAATAATCCACACACACAAAAAAAACCACACACACACACAATGAGAAAATACTCTTCACATACCGAGTCTGCCTCAAGTGCATGGAAGTAATTTTGGGATCCCTATTTTGCAATAACCAATAGGATACTTTAGGCAAGGATTATCAATTGGTGCTTAATCTATTTGGTTTAACTTTGTGAGGAAAGAACATTCATTACAAAGATAAAGTAATTTTTATTATACAGTAGGGAACTCTGGCCAACCCTACCACATCCAAGTAAGTAAAATTACCATCCCCTACAAGGGCACAAATGGGCGTTGTAGATTGTGTAATGTCAGTGGTGAAGTTGAAGGAGAAGGGGAAGAAGGAGGAGGAGGTGAAAAGAAAAAGCAGGAGAAGGGGAAAGAGGAGAAGAAGAAAAAAGAAACGCAGGTAGACAGGTTAATCTGGATCCAAGGAAATGGAAGAGCTACCTATGACAACCAAATGCAGTAAGTGGTTCTGGGCTGTAATGTGGGGCAAGGAAGTGAAAATAGCCACAGGGCAATGTGAGGAGAGGGAAGCTCTGAGCAGGGCTTGTATTATTCTATCAATATTAAATAAGTTGGGTGCAGTAACGGTGTTGCGTTTGTGTAACTGAAAGTGTTTTTTAATTACAAGAGACACTGAAATAGATAGTGTAGATATCACAATGCCTCAAACTTACTTTTAAAGACTCAGCCACAAAGTCCAGGTAGGTTGCCAGACATGGACAGGTAAGAGTGAGTAAATAGGAGCTGCTTACTGTACGTGTGCGTAGGGATTTACAATCCCATTCCTACCTACCTACAGAGGTTTTCTGTCATTTTTCAAAAGAAAAACACCAGTGCTTTTTAGTCTCCCCTAAAGAAGCAAAAAAACAGTGGCATCTTTATTCCAAACAGTGTAAATGAAGGTGGCTGAAGAGACAGGAGAAGAGGTCACACAAGTTCCCATCTCACACGATGATTCTGCAGAATACGCCTCCCGTTCTCCACACGCAGCTCATGCACACACAGCAAGACGCCTGCACTGGCAGGTGGCTGTTTGGGGATGTTGGATTCTGTATCATGACGCACTGTTATCTGTAAGGAGACAGCTGAAAATCCACGTCAGGAGACCACGTTATGAAGTAATAGGCATTCTGAGGCAGCACTCTCACTGCAGAATCCTCAAGCGATGTGATTAGTATGGGGAGCTAAAATCTAGCTCGCAAGTCAAATAATGATTATGTTAGGTTAAAGAAAAGACAATGAACACGAGTTTGAATTATTGTCATGGTTAAAGCAATCTATTTCTTTAAAAATATAAATTCCTAGGCTCTCTTCCAGACTTAATGAATTTAAAACCTCTGGAGGGGGCTCCAGAGTCTAAATTTGTATCCAATTTTTCTAATCACATTAATTAGCTAAAGTTTGTAAGAACTGGCATGAGATGTTATGGCAAAGGGAAAAATAAATGCAATTACATTTTCCCATTAAATATTTTTGTAACCATTTTAGTTGGTGATTAAGTGGAATTTTATTTGCGTGTGGCTCAGCCTCAGCACCACTCCTCTTTATTTTGTCATTAAGGTTGAGTTCATTATTTTATGATGAGAAGCAGAAAACACATTTTGAAGCAAGTGGGAACGCATACAATTCACTAATTTGTTACTAAGGGACGCTGGCATTGTTAGAAACAAGTGAAGGGTCTACTGCCACGTGAGAAATACCCATATCTTCTAATGAAGCAGATCTTAATTGCTAAGTGTTTATATTTCTTCATGTGGTCTTGGAATAAGGAAATGTCTTTGAGTGTCCTTTTGGTCATAATATCAAATGAAGGATGGATCACGGGTCTACACAGACAGAGCCTGCCTGGAGCCACTCGCCCCCCTGCACACTGCGCGGCCCTCCTCTCTGGTTCCTGTTTTGATGCTGTGCCTTCTGTCATTCAGGAAACAGGTGTTTAAACTTCTGCTACAAGCAGCCTGGTTTTACCCTGGGTGCCAGTCATGCAGAAAGGGCCCAAAACACTGTCCTTTGAAACCATTTTGCAGATTTGGAAACACCGACTCCAAACAGCCGCGCACCTTGCCTGGGCAGCAGAAGCTGAATGGAGCAGAGTCTCTTGCAGACTTCAAGGTGCTCTTTTAGACAATTGTGCTTCTCATGAAGTAAGAATGAGATAAAAGTCACAGACCGGGTGGGGTGGAGCCATATGGCCCAACAGAAACCGCCAGCATTGTCCTTCCACACAAACACCAACTCAGTAACCATCCACATAAGTAAGAGCTTTCCCTAAGAACCAAAAATCAGGTGAGTGGTCATACTACCTGGTTTCAACTTCATATCAAGGAAAGAGAATCTGTGTGCCCAGAGGGATAAGAACCAACTTCATAGTGGAACTCAGGGCAATGTTGGTAGCAGGGAACACAGCACAGAGCAGAAATCTGCCGGTGTCCACAGTGGGATCATTTAGACCAGCCTGGCCAGAGGAAAATCCTCTATCCTGAAACTTGAGTTGGGGTTGGCCCCACCAACAGCTAACAAAAAGCAACCTGGACCTGAACTAAATTCATAAGGCAGTTGGGCCAGAAAGGCTGCCTTCCTGGGGCAATTTCTGCAGCTGTGCTGGCACAGGCCCAGGGGACTTGGGGTGCATGTGATCCAGTGAAACACTGGTGGTGGTGGCCAAACCAGTGCTTGTGCCTCAGGACCACCTGGTGCTGGTGGCCACAGGGAGTGCCTATGTCACTTCTCCCCCAGAGGCCCAGCCCAGAAAGTGAGGCAATAGAGCGAGAGACTTTGCCTAGCAATCCAGGGAATTCTCCCATCTCTTACCCAAGTCCCTCCAGGCAGTAACTCGAGGAACCTGCAACAGTCACATCATTACTGGGCTTGGGGCATCCCTAGTGCTGAGACTGCTGCAGTGACCAAAGAACGAAAGATTGAGGGAAGGGAAATCAATATACCAAAAAAATATCTGGGCTTGGTGCCCGGAGCGCAGGATGCCAGCCACAGACACAGGAGCTGGCAGGTTAGAACCTGGCCCAGGCCTGCTAAAAACAACAATGACAACTATGAAAAAAATAGCCAGGCTTTGTGATGGGTACCTATAGTTCCAGGCACTTGGGAGGCTGAGGCAAAAGAATCGCTTAAGCACAAGAATTTGAGGTTGCTGTGAGCTGTGATGCCACAGCACTCTACCAAGGGCAACATGGTGAGACTTTGTCTCAAAAGAAAAAAAAAGATATCTGCAATCGCGTGTTTATTATAGCACCATTCACAACAGCCAGGACTGGAGTGGACGAATGGATGATGAAATTCATGTGCGTATACACAGTGACGTGTTATCCAGCTGCAATAGAGTGACCAGCTGCTGTTTGCAACAACACGGATGAAACTGCAGAACTTTATGTTAAGGGAAACAAGCCAAGCACACACAGACAGATCTTCATGTTTTCATTCAAACGTGGGAGCCAAATATTAAAAACAATTGATCTCCTGGGGATCAGGGAGAGGAGTAACGGTTCCCAGAGGCGGGGACAGGCAGTGGGGCAGTGGATGAAGTGTGGGTGACAGGCGCAAAAATATGGCGAGTTCGATAGAATGAAAGACATGTGATAGCACAACAAAGTGGGTACAAATCAGTAATGAGTTAGGATATTCTTTAAAATAACTAAAAGAGTGGAAATGGGATATTCTTACAGAAAGAAATGATCGACCCAGGCGGTGATAAACGCCCCGGTGACCCTAATGTGATCAATACACATTTCCTGCCTGTATCTAAACGTCACATGCACCCAATAAAGCTGTAAAACTATTATGTAGTATGTGCCCATAATAATTAAAAGTAAAAAAAGATAAATTTAATAAAATCATGTAACAGGAAAACAGGAACTTTTACGGGAGGTTAAGGACGATGTGCTTTTCCTCTAACATGTAGTATGAGAAGCCGTTTTGAAAGGCCAAAAAATAATTTTAACAAGAGTAAGAACACCAAGGGGGGTAGTATTTTGGATAAGTTTGTGAACGGCAATTTTTCCATCCCTTGGCAGTGAGAGAACCATCCTGGTTAAGGCTACAGAGCTGAGTTTTACGTGGTGCGCAGAAGGGGACAGCACAGCAGAAGTATTCAGGGTCTGCTACCACCAAGACCCCACAGGGCTTTGCACATTTATTTATTAGAACTATGTTGTAGGGCAATCTGATATTTTTGTATGCAACAACAAGCAGAGGGGCTGCTGTCAGGGGAACTGGCTAAAGAGAAAAGAAGCAGCTCTAGCTCAAGGTGTTCAAGGTTACCGGGGGAAACGGGACATTCACCCCCATCAATAGGGCCCCCATCCAGCTGTGGGAGGTAACTGGGGAGGGAATTCCACTTTCACTTAGGTTTGAAACAGGAAAGACAGAGAATATAGGAGGCAGAAGTACTCATTAGATGTGCCTTGGCCAGTTAACACGGCCGCCTGTGTCCTGTGCTCTGTTGACTTTCCACTTTTCCTTTTCTCCCTCTTTTTGTCTTTACTTCCCTTGCCCTCTCCCCCATCTATTTCTTCCTTCTTTCTTGGGTTTATTCACTCAGCTCTCCACATTAGACGCTGTGCTCCGGTCAGGCCCTAGTGGGTAAGGAACACAGTGACCAAGTAGGTATGTCCAGAGATCCTGCAGCTTCTCACAAGAGGTCTCCGAGAGACGGGTGTTAGGACGCTGAGAACTCTTCACAAGGACTCAAAGGAGACTCGGCCAGGTTTTCAGAAAGCTATGACAAGGGTGACTTGGAAAGACTTTACAGAGAAGACAAGTGAGGACCTAGCTCTCTACTAAATATATATAAGAATCCCTTTCTTCCAAATTGGCCAGGTTGTCCTCTCTCCCAAATCCCTCCACATCCTTTTCAAGTGTGGACTCTTGATCTCGGCTTCTCAAGCATAGAAGGGTCCTTCAATGCTGCAGAGAGTTTTATCTAAGAGAGTCAGAAGATTGGAGGTATTTAGAGGTATTTTTTTTCAAGCTTTGTTATAAGGCAGTAGAGAAGTAGCTCTTCAGAGTCTAGGATTCCCTTCTGATCAGAGACCATTGACGAGAAGGGGACTGATAAAAGCTTTCCTTGTTACTTACTGTTCCTGGCTCCTTAGGCCTCCTTTACTGGCCCCTCCTGGACTCTACCAGAAAGAATACAGAATTCGAAATTTAAAGTCTTGACCTTATGTCCCAGTTCCATGTACAGGTCGTGTAATTTCAGCCTCACTTTCTTTAGCTATGAAGGAGGAGGAATACCTACCAGGCATATAAATATAAAGTGACAAAAATGTACCTTTTCAATGATACAATATCACATTACTTTTTAATTGCTTTATAAACTTCACTTCCAACTAACCATCATTTCTTTTGGGAGATTAGACTGAATCTGTGTATAGACATGTACGATATACACACACATGTGTGCATGTAAAATATATACACATGCGATATTTATGTACGTATATACACATGTGTATATTAATGTATTTTCTCAAACTGGCACCAGGTCCTTTAGAAGATGATTCTACAGCCCCCCTTGAGCTATTCAAACTGAAGAACCACAGATGAATCAGGAATAAACCATTGGAGAGTTCATGTAAAAACCAGAAATATAAACTAAACCAGTAATTGATGACTTGAGTCAAATTAATCTGCTGAAACAAACTAAAGCCTGAATATTAAGGTTTTTTTGACTGACACTTGATCTGGTCCAAATTCGAGAATTTATTATTAGTGGGTTATGCCTGGAAATTCACATATGTGTTTTTCTAATCGTATAGAATAAAGAATAACTATACCCAAGATCGATGCTTCATAAACTTTTCCCTTTGAAAAACAAATCACCTACCACATTTGTAAAGAGCACAGACTTCTGGGCCTTATCCTAAGTCAGTATAATACTGAAACCTGCATTTTACCCCATAGACCAGGTCATCCTGGCGATCAGGCCAGTGCGTGAAGGAGTTCTCTGCGGGAAGACGGGCGAGCTACGGCTCCCAGGGGAGATGTGGCCTGTGGCCTGTTTCTGTGAATAAAGTTCTCTGGGAACGCACTCATGCCCACTTGTTTACACATTGTCTATTGCTGCTTTTGCACCACCACAGTAAAACTGAATGACATTTATGACCTACAAGGACTAAAATATTTATTATCTGGCTCTTTACAGAAAAAGTTTGCCAGCTCCTGCTTTACAGAAACTTCCAGGGCAACAGAAAGCTACTGGTGGGAATTAGGGGCCCTGAGTCCTCGCCAACAGCCGTGGGTCTAAGACACTCATTGAAACCGAGGTGTGTAATCAGGATGGAGATGAGGATGGACATCACAAAGATCTATCTTTAGGAGAGCATGGAAATGATATTTTTTACAATAATAAATCATTTAAAAAATTTAAAGTCTGCCAACTAAAACGTCAAGATCCTTTGATTTTTTTTTTGTTGAAGATATTATCAAACTACCAAAATAAATACACAACTTAATGCTAAGGAAAGGATTTGAAAGGCGGCTATAGACTCCTTTTCTGAAAAAAAAGAGAGGCCAGTGGCGCCGGCCCCATATGCCAGAGGTAGTGGGTTCAAACCCAACCCCAGTCAAAAACTGCAAAAAAAAAAAAAAGAGAGAGACAGAGATAAAACATCATTATCATTTACTAAGTGATAGAGCACACTTTTAAAAATTTGTATGCATAGGGAAAGATGTCAATACAATTTTTTGGTGATAAATTATTTGTAAGCCAATAGATTAGATATTCTCTAAGATTCCCTTCAACTCTAAAATTCTGTGACCCCAAATGCACCACACGGACACCGCAGAGTTATGATGATGACTTTTCTTTCTCCCTGAATGATAAGAGCTGGACGGGACATTTGCAGGGGATGGGGGGGGGATGGTATTTAAAACAAAGATAAAATGGAATTATGTAGCTCATACGTTTGGCAATTACTGAATTAAATAAGGATGAAAGTGTCTTTTTACTGCTTTCCTCTTCCTTTTTAAAGCCTTTAATATGTAAATGAGCCTGACAAATCTTCAGAAGGGGAGACATATTATATTGTATTTCTTAAACTCGTATGACCATGAACATTCATTTTCCCGAACATCTTCTGTGACCTCTTTTCCACCAAAACACTGCTCTAAATTGTGACAATTGGTGGGCTGTTGTTAGGAAATTTATGTCAAATGGCAGCAAGAGTAATTTGGCTACAGGATGGATGCCTGAGCTGCCCAGACAGAGGCCCTGGAGGGGGGCGCTCTCCTGAAGGCTTTGTCCCTGGGTGGTGCAGTGAGGAGGTTTAAGGGGCCGCCTCAGAACTAACCACAGCATCTTCCCAGGCACGTGCAGCCATCCTGTGAACATCCACCAACGGTTATTTACTTCCCCACCTACACTTTCATTTCCTAGGCTCAGCTTTGCCTTTTTCAACCTTTTTCGGCCAGGAGCTAACTTTGAACTTCGCCAAACCAGACTTTGTTTGCATGAGTGTGTGTACTTCGCAGTGCTGGAACCTCAAATGTGACTTGGAATCACGGCATCTGGGAGTCCTCATCCTGAATTTAGCAGTGGGTAGACGGGCAGGACAGTGTGCACATCTTTGATGGTGGCGAGCTGATGTTTTCCCAGAAAGCAGAGTCTGAAGCAGAAAGCCCTGGTCACTAGGAAACCCTTTCTGGGCCTTTGTCCTTCAGGGGCATTCTTGTATGAGGTTAATGTGGCAGACGTGCACTTGTGGCCAGCACAGGCAAACCCTGGAACTAATTCATAGCCATGCCTGGCCCGTTTCCTTCTTAGGGGGTTACAGGGGATCCTCCATAAGGCCATGTGTATGGACAGAGGAAGGAGCCGGGCGTTAAGGAGATGGGACGAGGGAGTCTGTGCCACTTGTTCTTAAAATGTCTTGTGTCATCTGTACCTGTTAGGGCTTGATCCTAAATATTCCCATTGTCAAGTGGATGCTACTGTGTCTGGCTCACCTTAAGATTTCGTAGGTTTACTAATGCCCAGCTCACAAAGGGCAGCTGCTGTCCCGGGGCACTTGTGGCCCAGTAACCATTCCCTGCCAGGACCAGGATCATGCTACTCCACAAGAGGCGTGAACTTATTCTATATTCACATTCTCATAACTAGGTGTCTGTACTGCAGAATTCCTGTTGGGGCTTGCCAGAGTCCCTGACTTGCTGTTCTTACAAACCACAGATACCAATGCCACTATCAGATCTGCTGGTCACTGAGCTCCGGGGGCAGGAGGCTGGTGACACAGCCAGCACATGCCAAGGAGCCCCTTCTTGTCCTGGACTCTGCTAAAAACTGGCAACTTTTTAAGCAATGCAATATATGGATTGAAGACAATATTTTGAAATATGATATATGTTGTTTCTAAAATCCAAAGGTGCCCCGAACACTTCACCTCTTAGTGTGTGGGATGCTAAGTGGAACATGGCATCCCCCCGTCTGGGCAGGGAAGTCTTAAGTTTGCAGCCCCCACAGACCCAGCACCTCTCCTCCCACCCACACCTCATCCCAGTTAACCACAGAGGAAGTCTCGGTCACTGCGGTGCCAGCACGTGCCAAGAGTTATTAACATGTGTCTACGACCAGAAATCAGATCACCATGACAATAATCCAGCTCCCCAAATCTATCCCGAGAGTGTGCTATCTATAGCCATGTCTGCTTCCACGGCAGCTTCAGCCGTTTCAAAATGCAAAGCTCGAAGCAAGGGCATGGGCGGTGCTACTTCATCAGCTGCTACAATCACGGCAGAAGCAGTGAGGGGCAAGGAACAACGGGAAGGCCAATGTAAGGGTGTACAATGAGCTGGCCGGCCCTCTGAGCAAAACAGCTCTTAGTCTCGAACAGCTGACTTGTAAATCGCCACAAAAACTGTCTCCAGCTAATCCATATGGAAGATAAACAGACAATTCCTGGTTCCCATCTCCCATAGGGGAAAGGTTTATATCATGGGCTGTCAACAGCTCCTACACTTTCTAGTTGCCAATGCATGACTGCCAACTGGGTTCTCACAGTACTTGAAGCCCTGGTATCAACAGGAAAGCCGAGGGCATCAAATGTGTGCATTGACATCTGCACCTGGGCATGTTGGCTGGAGCCCACCTGGGGCTGGCAGCTGGAGCCCACCTGGGGCATGTCAGCTGGAGCCCACCTGGGGCTGGCAGCTGGAGCCCACCTGGGCATGTCAGCTGGAGCCCACCTGGGGCTGGCAGCTGGAGCCCACCTGGGGCATGTCAGCTGGAGCCCACCTGGGGCTGGCAGCTGGAGCCCACCTGGGGCATGTCAGCTGGAGCCCACCTGGGGCTGGCAGCTGGAGCCCACCTGGGGCTGGCAGCTGGAGCCCACCTGGGGCTGGCAGCTGGAGCCCACCTGGGGCTTGCAGCTGTAGCAGGACCTGGAGTAAGAGCTAAGTGCACCTGGGTAGCAGGAAGAGGGCAGTGGACCTGGAGGAAATTAAGAGGGGGGATTGGGGACAGCATTAAGCGCAAATGTGGAGAGAGTTTACTTAGAAGGGTAGAAACTGTAAGGAACGAAAAAAAATTACCAAATACTCAAATGTCCTGGATGTAAGATGAAAGATGTTCAGTTTTATCAGAGTATGCTGGGCGAAGGCATCTGCTAGCAGCTGGGTGAGGGTAGTTAGTTTAGGCACCAGGATTCTTTCAGCTTTGGAACAGCTCATGAGGGGAGCATGCGGGGAAATCAAGGCCAAACGACCAAAGGACTGTGAAGCAGCAGCCCAGGGCTGGCCACAGCCGGGGTCACTTTGACGTGATTCTTTGGTTTTTCTGAGCACGAAGCTCCCAGAGGAGAAGAGGTAAACTAGTGTGTGGGAAGGCAGATTTCCCAGGCCCTGGGGAAGGTCCCTGGGTGAGGGAACCGAGGGCGCTTGCATCTTTAACCATGGTTGTAGGTAAGACCTGGAAAAGCTAAAGCACTTTTACAAAAAAACCCATGACTTCTTATGAAGCTGTAAGTAATTGAGACAGAGTGATTTGGGCATAAAAACAGATACGTAGTTGGAGGAAGAAAAACAGAATTCATATAGCTGGGCATTGTGGCAGGTGCCTGTAGTCCCAGCTACTTGGGGGGCTAAGGCAAGAGACTTGCCTAAGCCCAAGAGCTGGAGGTTGCTATGAGCTGTGATGCTACGGCATTCTACTGAGGACAACAAAATGAGACTTTGTCTTTAAAAAAAAACAAACAACAGAGAATTCATAAAGGAACCCATACATTGATCAATGATTGATAGAATATTATATATATATATACACATTTCATAGAGAAAGACATGGGTTTGTAGGCCATGCACCTGTCTTGTTCACTTCTACACTGCAGGTGGGAATGCAAGCTTATATGACCTTTTTGGAAAGAAGTTTGGCGAATACTCAAGGAACTAAAAGTGGACCTATCATCTGATCCAGCAATTCCTCTATTAGGTACATATGCAGATGATCAAAAATCATTCTACAACAAAGACATTTGCACCAGAATGTTTACTGTAGCCCATTTCATAATTTCCAACTCATAAAAGCAGACTAAGTGCCCATCCACCCACGAATGGATTAACAAATTGTGGTATATGTATACCATGGAATACTACGCAGTCATAAAAAAGATGGAGACTTCGCATCTTTTATGTTTACCTGGATGGAGCGAGAACATATTCTTCTTAGTAAAGTATCTCAAGAATGGGAAAAAAGTATCCAATGTACTCAATGCTACTATGAAATTGGTATATAATTACCTACACATTCATAGGAATGATAAAACATAACTGTAGTCCAGAAAGAAGGAAGGAACAGGAGGGAGAGGAGAAGGGATGGGAGAGGCCAGGAGGAGGGAGAGTATTTGGGGGGACCTCACCTAATGTGCATAATGCAATGATATGTTTCAAAACTATTAAGAAGAGAGTATAAATGTCTCGCCACAACAGATAAGTAAGCCAGGAGATGGTTATGTTAATCAGCTGGATGTCAGCATTCCACATTGTATATCAAATCAGCACATCCTATCCCATAAATGCATTAATGTACACAGTTATGATTTCATAAAGACTAAAAAAATACATAATGAATGAAAAAATACCAACAAATACATTATTATTAGTAGTAAAACTTTCTCCCTCTCATTACATAATATTTCATTCACAGAAAAAGAATGTGTATTAGAAATCACCTTATTGAATTTCACTTGTTTTATAAAAGAACCTGTGAAATTAAGTGACATGTGGAAGTCACAACTTGGATTATGAAGTCACCAGGACTAAAATTCAAGTATCTTGACAATCGAATTCTGGTTTCCTTGAACATGGCAAAAAGCATACTCAGCTGTTTAATTTTTTTGAGGGGGAGCAGTGTACATTGTAACAAAAGTACATTAAAATTTAGAGTTTCCAGACCTATCGAAAGGGACTATTTCATTTGACCATGATATATAAGTGCAAGAGGACTTATTTTCACACTTGGAGACAAGCCTGGGTCTTTAACTGGCCTGTCCAGGAACATACCACCATTCTCTGCTGGATATAGGATTGAGTACAAGTCAATTGACTTTGTGTTCGAAGATTTTTTTGTTAGGACTTGTTTTTTAAGAGAGGAGATACGGAACCTTGTTGCACTTTTTTTTTTTTTAATCTGAGCGATAACTTTCATATATTCCTTTAGTTATGACTAAGGTCACTGCTAAATTAATAGTTTATTTTTCATCTGTCTTCTCATACAAGACTTTCATTACAGTTCTATATTTATACTCTCTTTGCTCCTCTAAATCCCAAAACCATTGGTGAGCCGAGAACAGCAATCCTACATTCTTTTCCCTTACTCAATACCCAGTAAAGGACTTCATTGTTTTGTTTTGAGTTGAAATATTTATTTAATGGTCTTATAATCATCTCTGCAGCATAAACTACTCATTGTGACATGTCTCATTTAATGCAGTTTTGCCAGAATTTGAGAGTGAAAATGGCACTTTGGATATCACCAATTAGATGATTTCCTCTAATCCCATAAGTAAACAGATGGTTCATAAGTTTAAACATATTTAGAAAGATTTTGCTTAGTTCAAAATGAGTGTGAGTGAAAAAATTGGAATCCTTCAGTTAGTTTTACTAAATTAAAAATCCTCTATCAACAAAAATTTGGTGTATAGTTTTAAATTATGGCCAAATTAACTAATAACCTGTATCTTGAGAGAAGATAACGTGAGAATCCACAGACAGAGTACGTCTGGCAAGCTGGAACCAGTTCTATGCTCAGGAGGTTTAGCTCCCTGGCTACCAGCGGACACTTTGCTAAAAGTCTTGAAATATGAATTTTAGCTCCGGCCCTTATAAGATGTTTGACCTTGGCCAACTTCTTAAATGACCTTATCACAATTTCCTCATTTGTAAAATGGGAGTATTTTCTGCATCAGATTATTGTAAAGAAAAATAAGTTAATTAAGACAAAAGCTTACAGGTGTACCGACAAGTAGTGTATACTTAATAATTAGTAGCTATCATTATTCTTTTGAGGGTATTGCATTCACTCTAGGAAAAAAACCACATTAATTAAAGCAATAGTTTCTGAAAAACCAATACAAGCCATGGAAACATAAATAACAAAAAAGGTCAGGGGACACATAAATTCCAGAGTCTGTGCCTGGAGCACAGGTGGGCAGTGTCTGACTCACAGCGGTGGTGGTAGCCGCATGAAGGGCAGACAGGGCACCGTCACTGTAAACTCCGGTGCTCCCAGAACATCCAAAACTGGGGACTGGGGGAGGGCGGCCACAGAGGACGGTATCTAGTCTGAATGTTCTCCAGGGTAATTATAACAAGTAGTGTCCAAAGAGCTACCAGAAAGAGAACATTAGATTACTGTTTCTTCCTAAAATTAGCCAGATTCTAATGTTTGCTTAGTCTTTCTCCAGATGATACTTCTTTTTATAGTTATTGTATGGGAATTTGTAGAATGAGTGCAGTTATAAATATGTCAACCAATGTTTTAAAACAAAATATTGAAAAGTGGCTTACGGAAATCGTGCATTTCTAAATACAGAAATACACCTCGGGAGACCTTAAACATCTTGCTACGTGTTGAGAGCACCTTTCTCAGTACCTTCCACTGGTAAGGTCATTCTAGTAGGCAGAGGCTGCACGTTCCTTTACTGTTTATAGTACAGGTATGTGCCTGTGTGAGGTTGTGCAGCCAGGCTCCGCCCTGTGAACGGTATTTTGATACACTGGTGTTACTGCAAGGTCAGAGTAACTTAATCCTAGAATTTTAGAGTACTGTTTTGATAACATTTTGAAGAAAACAAATATTTGAATAGGAGACTTTCAGAAATGTTAAATTAGTTGCTTTTATAGGCCTGAAATGGAAAAGAGAGCAGAAGTATCTCAAGCCTCACGCACCAAGAAAACCCAAGTGCTGATCACATTACATGTTATCCTCCCTTCCCGTTCTCAGAGGTTCTAGCATCTATTAGCTGAGCCAATCTGTCTTCTAAGACACATGAATCAAATCTGCTTTCTTAGTGACAAAGTATGCACCAAGTTTTTGTACTTTATTACATGGTCATCAAGGAAAACACAACTACAATTCTATTTGAATTACCAAATAATAATAAATATTTCTTTTAACTTCAAAGATAAGTTTTTAAGATTGCAAACAATGGCATTTATTTGGTAGTCATGAAAATATATTAATATTTCAATGTAGTCAAGAAAATATATTAGTATCTGAATGCTCAAAGTAAATAATGACTCCAGGGTTAGTTACATAACCAAGATAAAGATTTTCAAATACAGTTAAGTATTTGTGAGTAGTGACAAAAAGGATTAGAGGTAAAAATAAGTAGACTTGGGGGGCAAAAGTATTTTCAGGAAAGCGGCATGTGTGATGCAGAGAGCAGCGCTCTGGTTTTGGAGCGTTTGTCTGATGGGCGTGGACACTGAGGTCATTGGCAGTCTACTGAGGTCAGACGGCTGTAGAGGTGAGGCTTTCTTTCTCCTCTGCTTGTATTCATGTGCCCAAGCGTGTAGTGTTGTGGTGGGGACACCTGAACAATCTGGGATGTGTGCTAGTGACACTGACGTGTGCTCCACCTGGCCGGTCCATCTCCAGTGTGAGTCCTCCCTTCACACAGTGATAATTAGAAAGCTGCAGAGTGTGGGGACTGGTCAGTCGTTTTGCAAAAGGAAGGGATGCAGGTGACTCAGCCGGCAGAACCCAGGCTGAACGGTGTTCAGGTTAGATGCGAGGAATTACCATGCTCTTCACAGAGGGTCCCCTGGGCCAGTCGGGCACTATCTGTCAGTGTCTCAAACTCTTTTCAAATTCCTGTTAGGATTTTGTTGGCGGGAAGTCTGTAGGGAATCCACAGCCTCAGAAGACACTGGGTTTATAAATTAACAATGTATTTTCTCCAAACTCTCAACGGAGTTCGGAGTTCGGAGAATTTCCTCCCACAAAGAGACAATTAGCAAACATGCTTTCTCATATCTTCTGCGTTTTGTGCGTATTTCTTTGGTGCCAGATCCAGGTGGAACATTGAAAAACAAGTTGAAAAGAAAGATGATTGCTACTTTAAAACGAAGAACCACCAACACAGCCGGAGAAACCTTGTTAGAATAGGAATACTCTCCCGCCAAATAAATGGGTCCTAATTCCACAACAATACAACATCTTGAATGTCTATTATCTACTAACTTAACTCCTTCAGACTGCCCAGCTACCTCTCAGTTACCTGCATTTCCAAAAACGGGGAGTTACTTAGGGTACCTACTTTTTACAGCCTTAAGAGACACTATCTTAGAAAAAGGCTTATAAATTTATATTTTTCTGAATAATTCCCCTCAAATATTCAGCAATACCAAAAGAATGTTGCAGAAGTATTTAGTGGGCATGTGATAAAGATTTGTAATACGCAATGCCACACAGGCGGTCAGTGTAATTTGACCATTGGAGACAAATAAATGCAAACAATTCCTGGGGCCTTGAAAATAGAAATGAATATAATCATCAAGCTTTGTAAAACTCGGGGCACATTGTCCTTGAGAAGAATTCTGTAGCTAGCCCCCGTTACCATGATTGCCATTTTCACTGCACTTCAACAGCCACCCACTTATTCCAAATCCCACCCTTTTGCTATCTTCTGACCATCTGTTTGTGTTCTGACTCCATTAATATTGAATGAATGAAAGCAAAGAAATATAGAGGTTTCCTCACTCATGCAAAAAGTTTTCAGGTAAAATACATGTTAACATAATGCTACTAAGTACGAAAAAATATACATTTTGACAAGGTGGGAACTTATTATTATTTTCTATTCCAAGGATGCAGAGTAGAGGGGAAGGGACAGTGGAGTCAGAAAACCCAGAGTCTACTTTCCTACTGTCTTTGGAAACATCCCTTTAAAATGAACAGGCTATGCCTTCCTGGCTTTCCTTGGATACTTGTGATTTTTATGTAGATGGCAGGTGGATAAGGGTGTAAAGTTTTATCATTACCTAATAGGTCGTCACTGAGAATCAATACACTGTGGAAAGAATTGCGTGGAATCAGAGTCAGTGGCGTGTTCCACTTTCTAGGGGGCGTGTGCGGAAGCGCTGAGGGTGGACTGAAGACCCCACTGCTCAAGAAGGGTTTGAGTTGGGTGGATGCCGTGTCCTGAGGACTTGCTACCCGCCGGGCAGAGCTCGGACCCTCACGATGGAGGAAGGGATCTGTCCTCCAAGTTGTCACTGGAGATATAAAATTATTTTTTATTTTATTAACTAGCTCCTCAATGGGAGGTCTTAGTAATGTTTTTATTCCACCACGCCTAAATAAACTAACACTAAAGTACATTTGTTTTGCAAATTCATCTTTCAGTAAGATTGACAGATGCAGGAAGAGGGAGAGATGTGGCCGTCAGACTGCCGCTCTGTCACGGAGGGCAGCACGTGGGACATGATGGTAACACATCGGTACTAACTGCAGCATATGGCCACTCAGTACGATTAAAAAAAATAAGCCATTATCACATTTGGTTCTTACTCTAAACATTAGCAAACCTCCCTCTGAACTCCTGGACATCCAGCAAATTACAGAATCACAGCCGCTGTGTGTCTCGGAAGAGCACAACCGTCTTGTGTATTGCTGCAGGGATGCCAGGCAGTAAACACCATAAAAACAAGGCTGCCCCGACACTCTCCAACAGCTGCTGGGTTAACTTGGCAGGAACTGTGGTCCCAGAACCGGCAGACCCACAACACCCCCCATCATTAGCTGGGAGACCTGGAAACTATTAGGCCTTTATGATACATCAAGATACTTTTTTTTTTTTGCAATTTTGGCCAGAGACAGGCTTGAACCTGCCACCCGCGGTTTATGGGGTTGGCGCCCTACTCCTTGAGCCACAGGCGCTGCCCCATCCACACACTTTTTACCACTCTGTGATCATCTCTCCAGCCAGGGGCTAGGTGACCTCTGTATCTTGAATAAACTAGGCTATTCTTTTATCCTATAAAAAGTTTTTTTTTTAATTAATGAAGGTACATAATATGTGTATGTATTTATGAGTATGTGTGATTTTTTTTGATACAGGTATACAATACTTAAGGACCAAATCTGGGTATTGGGGTATCCATCACCGTTTATCATTTCATTGCAATTAACCTTGATGTTTGCAGCTGCCCTATCACTGACCTCAGATGACTATAGCCGTAATTCATTCTTTTTTTTTTTTTTTGAGACAGTCTCATTTTGTCACCTTCGGTAGAATGCTGTGGCATCACAGGTCACAGCAACCTCAAATCAAACTCTTGGGCTCAAGTGATTCTCTTGCCTCCGCCTACAGGTACCCACCACCACACCTGGCTATTTGTAGAGACAGGGTCTTCCTCTGGCTCAGGCTGGTCTCAAGCACATGAGCTCAGGCAATCCACCTTCCTTGACCACCGAGGGCCTTAATTATTTGATGGACCTATGACCGACTCCTGTCCATTCAGGAAACGTTTAACGCATGAATGTGTGAATTACTTCCATGCTTAGTTCTAGCTCTAAGACACTCACAAGCTAACAAATGTAATAATCGTTTCTGTATGTCTCCTCAGAACTCCAGTTCAGAGATAGGCTCAGAGATATTCTTTTTTTTTTTTTTACTGAGGCTGGGTTTGAACCCACCACCTCTGGAATATGGGGCCAGTGCCCTACTCCTTTGAGCCATATGTACTTGCCCGGCTCAGAGATATTTTTTTAAAACTATTCAGAAGTCAAAATATGCTTAGGAAAAGTTTCACACCTCACCCCCCTTTCAGAGTGTCATGGCTAACCACATCATAATAAGTTTTCTGAGAAGTTGTATAGTAAATAAAATTGTTCTGGTGATTAATCCAGTATTCCCCAAACATTTGGTCAGTCAACAACCCTCTCTTCATGTGACAGCTATTTTTACCTTGCAAAAAAACAAATCATATAAGAAGACAATTTGAGGACATACTCTAATATAAAACAAATTTCTCCAAATATTTATAAAGAAATAAAAATTAATTCATACGAATTACTTTCAGAAGTATTTTTGTACATTATTTATAAAGTTCACTTAAAGGACAAAACTGAGAATCTTATTTTTTTTTATTTCACGCTGTTTTATGAAGTGATAGTTTTATTGATGTATTCTGTGCACGCGTAAATTGTGGATGATCTTGAACAAAGAATGCTGTCGCAAAAGATAAGTTTTGTGATCAGGATAGCAACATTGACAGAGCCTCTTATTCTTAATACTTGGTTGATTTGACACTTAGAGTATTTGTGCTTGAAGACAAGCTCAAATTAGAAGCTTAATTATTTACAAATAATTATACCAGTTTAAATTAGCACTGGACAGTAGAAACATCCCTCTAAAACACCAAGCCTGTTGCTACAACTTCTGTTTTTGGTTTCTTGCCAACTGAAATGTCCTTCCCTGGAGGCCACGCAATCATTACTCTTCAGAAGTCATCTCTTTCTTCTTTCTCCCTTTTTGCTCCTGTGCCCGGCTTTCCTCAGTTCTTAAAACACGAATCAGGTTATTGTGTTGTATTGCCTCATGCCTGAACATCTCACCTACGCCCAGGTCCGTAAGTGATCATGGTCTTCACTTGCCCTCACCATGACTGCACTGTAGATAAGCTTCCTGGCTCTAATTCTCATCTCCCTCTTACCCTCCCTTAGGAATCCAGACGACCTAACCATCGACTCTAAACCATTTACTTCAGAAAACTGCTAATTGCTTCAATTGCCCCTTTGAGATGTAAATATTTTTAAAAACCTGTTGTCAGCATTGGGGGAGAAGTCTTTGTCAAGGACCTTGGAGCCATCCCTTTGAAATTCAATAATCCTAGAAGCCCGCACCAGCACCCCTGTGGCAGGGTTAACAACCTGCCACCATAGGCACCTCTTTCCCAAAGGCACACCACCTCCCGCCCTGCAGACAGGAGAAAGTTTACTTTTCCTTCAGTTAGGCCACCTCCCCGCCTCCCCCACCTGGCTTCCATTGTCTTGGCAGCAGTTAAGGCAAACATACTGAACATTTCACTTGAAATATAACCAGACTGCTACCAAGTTTTAGAAAAGTGGCTACAAAATATTTAAGATATGTCTTTTTCAATTGATAGAATAAAAATTATGATTTACTAAATCTGTTTGGCACCATTAGCTGAAGAGGATGGTTGGGGATGAGGATGATGTGGGTGAGGATGAGATATATTGACACTAACCTCTGGGACTAAGAATAGGTTTGGAAAGAGAAAGAGAATTTTAGGGGCTGATAAGTAAAAGACACAATTTCTGAACGTTTTGAGATTTATGAAACATTAGAACTCCCCCCAAGTAAAGAAATACCATGTTCCTTAGTCTATGTCAAAAATCAACAGACAGGAAGCTATGTGGGGTGATGCCAAGGGCAGTCCCCATTCCCTCACGGTTTTAGAAGGCCCGGGGGCTTCACGTCTAGCCTGTCTGATTTTAGCATTGCTGTAAATTCCTCCTCTGTGACATAAAAACCCAAATCTGAATTACACACAGCCTAACAGGTAGAAACCGAGGATGCGGACTGACCCTCCCTCCGCACATCCTGGCTCCAGCCCTTAGCAACCCCGTGATCATGAGCATCATATATCCTTTCTGTGCCTTGGTTTTACCAAATCTAAACAGAAATTATAATCTTCTGGGAGTTTTGTGGGAATTATTATGAAGTTTAAATTAGTTCATCATGTAGAGCACAGTGCTGCAAGCCCAACAGCATTCAGTAAATATTAGTAGCCATCGCCAGAGGGAATTAGATGTTGACCAGTCATGAACTAACAACTGGTTGAATTAGATGCCTCTGTTTCAACTGCCCTGCGCTATCTTGTTTTCTTAGAAGACTAAGAAGTTTTCTTGAAAATATCATTATGCACGTATGAGTCAGTGTAATCTAGCTGACAGTGATGGCCAATAAATTATTTAGAGTGAAGTTGAATTTGACCTTCCCAGTTATGTTTTAGGTAGATTTTATCATCTTTTTTCCATACACTATAAAATATTCTGGACATACTGGATGGAAGGCCCACCAATAGTTATTATCATGTAAAAGTGACGTGTGGAAACGGTGACAGGGCAACCGCAGCTCAGACAGGTTTATTTCACTTTTGCACGGGCTGGGAGTGGACGCTGCAGACACAGCAATTACTTTTATCTCTCTTCCGGGCAAGTCCTTGCCTATAAATTCTTACCTTGCCAAATTTCCTACGTGGATTAATAATGTTGTTACGTTTTCTCATTTGTATTCCTTAGATAATGATAATAGTTACACCCACTGGTGGTTCAGATCTCTGAATCTTAGTCTTTGTCCTGTCATTCAGCACTTTCCATCCAATGCCTTCAAGTTCTTTATCTAAGGAGGAGACAGCAACCTGCATTAAATCTAATTTTATACCGATATCTGCCTCTCTACTTATAAACAAATTCAGTACAATTTAGCGAATCGCAGCTATGTTCTCAGAAGTAGCGTACTTAAAGACAGAAAAATATAGCTGAAAGCAATGGCAACTGGATACTTAACCACAAAATCCCCTCGCTTATTTCCTGGCATTTCCAGTGTCACACGCAAGAAAAATGCTTTCAGCAGCAGACATTAAGAAGCAGCTTTGCAACATATTCTGCCCGAGAAATAATAGTTACAAAAATAAATAAATCTCACAGATGTCCATGTGATGTACCTCTGTAATACCAACCCTGACTTCACAGGAGACAAAGGTTATCAAACTGTGAACTTATATATCATTCTCTAGTCTCTACTTTCTCTCTTTAGGGCTGAAGAAAGCCATAAAAGTAAGGCAGTGAGCTTATAAGCTAACAAGGAGACCTGCGCCTAGAAACACAGTCAACAGCATCTTCAGTGAGATCTCCCCACGTGGACTCTGTCGCTGGCGGGGCGGAGGCAGGGGGTATTACATACTTCTGGCATTTGAATCTGTAGAAACTGAAAATCAGAAGAGAAATGCACACAAAGTCTGTACTCTGTGTGAAGTGTTTGGAAGTTGCAAAATCAGATTAATAAACGCCTTTGATAAATTAAACCCTCCTGAGAAGCAAGCGTGAGAACATTAGGAGGAACTTCTCATTACATTATTTTAAACGTACTGTGAGACCATTTCTTTCTCTCTTGCAAAATACCACAATCAGCAAAAACTAAGGTGTTTTTGGTGAGTCTGTGATGTATAAGGCATCGTCTTTTATGATTGAGGAATTAGCTATTCTCCACAAGGAAGCTATCCAAATAACCAAAGTCCACATCTTTTATTAAACTAGTTTCACACATCCTAATCTCCAATACGTGCTTATTTTTCGAGTTTACTCCATGAAGTATCTCAGTTTCAACAGTTTTTTTTTTTTAACTCCATCAAGGCCACCCACTCATAATTGATTCTCTCAAATCCAGTCACCCCCTTGATGCCCTCACTGCCCTCCTCCTCCAGCTTCAACTTCATGCTCAGACAGTATAATTGTCATCACAGACCTTCCTGGTCCTACCTCCATCCTCCTTCCTCATATACCTTAAAAAAAATTTCTGCACATCTCCTGTAATTTAGAAAAAAGAGACGGAAACAAGTACACAGAACTACTAATGAGAAGAGAAAGAGTATACAAATAAGAGGAATGAAATCAGTAAGATGTGCAGTAGTAACAGCCAACACTGACAACTCAGTGAGCCCCAGGCACTGGCCTGAATGATTATAATTTTTGTACAATCCTTTCTAAAATGTCAAGGTCAAGCCTTATGAAAATAAAATAACTTTCCCCCAAATACATAACAGTTAGGTGCCAAGGGTGTGGTCTTGCCCACTTCACTATCCAAAGGAACCTGAAACTCCGGAAGAAGTTTAGTGTTCCAGAAAAATCCCATTGCCAGAGTGCAATCAAGGGAGGGAAAGGCTGAGGGGCTGTAAAGTTTGTAAACAAAAGCACCCCTCAGGAATGTACCACCGAGGCCGGCTTCCAAGGAATATAAAAATAACATTTCATTCGTTATTTAAACCTCTGCAGAGCTTAAGAACGGGAACATTTTGTAATTCTTCCCATGTAAAGCACGATATCCTCATGTCAAGCCCTGACTAGGCAAAGTACAAAAAGTTCACCCACAGACCTTGATGATGAACACGGTTGTGAAAACCCTGTGAGTTACAGAGGATTGAATTGGCCAGTGTACTAAGAATAATGATTCAGTGTGTCCACTGGAATTTGTTCTTGGTCTGTAAAGATGGTAATATAAGCTAGCACTCACCCAGAGCTTACTACGCGGCAGATGTGGCTCTACTGATAGCAAATCCTCCTGTCAAATCCATGGGGTCCGATTGCGATTGGCCCCACTAACCACATAGGGGAATAAAAAGCCTGGGGGTAAAACTTGAACAGTTTGTGGGCAGCACATGCTCTTTCTTACCGGGACCTTCCACTCACTGCTGACCTGTAGTCAGAGCCCATTAAAACCCACACACCTTCCATGCTCACCAGGGAGGAGCTGAGGCTCCCAGGCCCCACTTACCCCTCTCTGGCTTTATTCGAGTTAGCGCCAGTCTACTCTTGAAAACATTGTCTTCATTTTAGCCTTTTGTGACACCTCTCTTCTTTTCCATAAGCTGAACCATGCATTTAAATGCTAGCTAAGTTTAACTCAAGCCTTGCTTTTAGGCAATTCATATTGTGTAATATTTTTTCTGCACATAATAATAGCCTTATATTTGAACATAGAAGGTCTGTATTACTTTAATAATAAAAAAGTTATTTTCTTAAAAAATTTAATTTGGGCATATGTGTTCAAAAGCAAGTGCAAACTTCTTTTTTCTTTTTGAGACAGAGTCTCACTTTGTCACCCTGGGTAGAGTGTGTGGTGTCACAACTCACAGCAATCTTAAACCCTTGGGCACAAGAGATTCTCTTGCCTCAGTCTCCCAAGTAGCTGGGACTACAAGTGCCTGCTGTGACACTCAGCTAATTTTTCTATTTTTAGTAGAGACAAGGTCTCACTCTTGCTCAGGCTGGCCTTGAACTCCTAACCTTGAGCAATCCACCCGAGTCAGCCTCCCAGAGTGCTAGGAATACAGGCATGAGCCTGTAAGTGCAAGCTCTCAATCCTTCTCAGCTGTTTCCACTCTTCTGCCCCTCCTTCCAAAACTACTTCTTTACCAAATACGGAGGAATTTCACTATTTCTTGTTTACCCGTAGACACAGGATGCCTTTTCCTGTCTCCTGTTGGAGGCCATTTAGTCCTTCACTAATGATTATTTTTAAAATGTGTTGGAAGAGCTCCATATTAGTTTCCTGGGATTGTCATAACACATTATTAATTTTACTGGCTGCTTTAAAACAATAGAAATGGATTCCCTTGTAGTCTGTAGGCTGGAAGTTCCAAGTCAACAGCCTACTGGTTGGTTTCTTCCGGAGGTGGCGCTGGGAGACCGCTCTGTGCCTGTCTCCTGGTGCACTCAGACGCCCCCCACCGGCCATAGCTGGCTTTTACCATCTCCCATGGCTCCCTTCTCTCCATGTCAGGTGTAACTTCATGGTGACTCGATTACATTGAAAACATCCCACTCTTGAACAAGGTCACATTCACAGATCATAGGGGTTAGAACAGGTGTCCTCAAACTACAGCCCGCAGGACACATGCAGCCGACCTAGGACATTTATCCAGCCTGCCGGGTGTTTTTGCCCGCCGCTGCCTGCCCTGCTTAGCAGCCAAATTGTCCCGGGGCCTGCAGTCCCGCCCTCCAATGGTCTGAGGGACAATGAACTGGCCCCCTGCTTAAAACCTTTGAGGACCCCTGAGTTAGACCTTCACCATCTATTCCGGGGACACAAACTAACCCATGACAAATTACTTCTCTCCCGTTGTTCTGTTTCATGCTCCCAGAGCACTCTGCATTTTAAAGATTTCTTCACAATCTGTTTGCAGTGAATTTTTTACAAATATATGAATATATGAAGGTCAAGTCAGCAAAAACTAAATTCACCCTTGAGGCCTCTTGTACTACTGATTATTAACTGTGGAAAACACTTTCTAGAAATGTTTAAGTCTTAAATATTCTTATCAGTTTATTAAGATAGTTGCTACTGTAAGAAAAATACTTAATATTTAAAAAAACCCCGCTCAATACTTCAGATGAAAGTTGGGTTTTTTTTTGCATAAAAATATTCAAACCATTTTTCTGCGTCAAAGCTTTCAAAAATCTGGCACCCAATTATAGAGGGCTTGGCTTCCCACAACAGCAGAGTTCTGTATAACAGCAACATATGGTAAAACTTTGCAGTGACACATCAAAGGTAGTATTCTTTATGTAAATTCTGCAAATAAAGCAGAAGTACATTTCCTAATGTACAAAAATAAGGAATGACAATCACTCCTCCCCATCAACCATTTTCCAGCTGACATTGTATGTTAACTGTTCACAAAATTAAAAAAAAAGTTTCTGAATTCTTGCACATATATAGTATTTAGGACTAAAATTACTTTCTGCAGCTTGGCTGACCTTTAGGGAAATCTGCTTAGTTGGCTCAGACTCGGAGAAGAGGGTGAGCGAGGGCTTCACTGTGTGACCTGATGGGAAGAAGACGGCCCAGCGGGGAGCACAGCCTGGTGCAGGTGAGGCCGGGGCACTGGGATGACACACGTGGTGATGGCACCGAGCGGGTGACCAGGCAGTGGAAGCTCTTCTTACTGTTCTCAGAGATCAAAGGCGGGGAAACAAAGTAAGACCAGGCTGGAACTCAAAGACTGCTGGAGTTGGGATAGAGGTGAAGTACCCCAGGTGACATACTAGATTTTATTCTCAAACCATGAATTTTTAGAGAATTTATGAGTGATCAGACCAGGTCACGCTATATATTACCCTTAACTGTACTGTTTATGCTTAAACTAATTGTTTATCAGCTTATCTATTTTTCTTCCACAGGAAACAGATCCTGTTCTCATCTCCAACGTTCCAAATCTAAGCACCTTTTTAGAAACTGTGCATTAGTCACACTCACCCTAAGTGGAGTCGTTCACTCCGATCATAACTTTGGTGCCAAATAAGAACTGCCCTCAGCTGGATGTGCCCATAACGAATGCCTCAGAAGCTGCCCCACAAGTAAACATCTTTCTCTGCTCCTCTCCTGCCCTCTGGTCTTGCAGTCCCATTCTCCTCCCAGGCTAGTCCTAGAGACCAGAATCTCTCTTTCCAAGATGGGTCATTGAAGCCAGAACCCTTTTCCCCAAAGCCAGCCATAAAACCTAAAAATATAACTTGAACTTTCCTGCTACCTGTCAGTGTAAAATTGGCTGTAAAGACATTATTTGACCTACCTGTTTGATGGTAGGTCACAAGCCATCTACCAGAAGGGAGGGACGCTGCTCAGAGAGGCTGGGAAGGTCTGGACAGACAGGCCTTCCTGGGTCCCCCTCAATCCGTCAGCATTAGATCAGATCCCCATGTGTCCGATTACATACCTTTACTGCTATTAATGTTTCGCTGAATGTAAACGGCAGCGGACAACTTCCCGGGAGTCTTTGGGCCTCCATCCTAAAAGATCCCGTGTGCATGTTGAACACACTTGGCTGCCTTTTTTCCCAGTCAATCTGCAAGATGGTTTTTTTTTTTTTTGGCGGTTTTTGGCCAGGGCTGGGTTTGAACCCACCACCTCCGGCATATGGGGCCGGCGCCCTACTCCTTTGAGCCACAGGCACTGCCCCTGCAAGATGATCTTTTAGTGAACCTTCAGAAGGTGAAGGGGAAGTTTCCCTTGGCCCCAACACCTTATATATTAGAGCCTGGATGCTTTAAAGAAATTAAATTATACCCAACTTTGCTCAAATCACTTCTGTTTTTGATTTTTCACACCAATCTAACAAAACCACGCCAGAATCTCATCAGAACAATGCAAATGTTTTATGAGGGAATGCAACTTAAGGTTTAGTATTTATCTTTCATGTAAAGCCGTGAAGAGGATTAAAAATGTAAAGTCTCATTACACTGTCATCATGAACCAGCACTGCACTTTCTCAGAAGAATTAACTTCAAAATCTCCACACATTTCAGATCACATAAGGCCACACTGTATTCAGTTGTTAATGATTTCCTCCACGTCTCGTAGCAGGATAGCTAAAAAGCAGATGGTTATAAACCAGCAATTCTATTCCACAGTGACTGAGTCAGCTAGAAATGTAAGTTGTCCCAACTTCATCCACGTTGTCTGTTGTATTGAACAATCAGTAAACGGAAATGTTGCCCATTATCCCCAACGTAATGATCTGTCCATAAAAGTGCTGGGCTGACATCACTTGAGATGGAGGTACTATGTTTACCCACAGACCGTATAACTCTGAATGGCAAGACTGAATTTTTTTCTCAGGTTATACCCTAAATGGCTTCATAAATGCAACAAACTTGATTTCCTCTTTTGTGCTGGATATACACAAGCTGTTAATTTTGGTTATGTAAACTATATTAGCAACTCCTGAAAGTCATATTGGACTATACGATTGATCTAACTTCATTAAAATCTATTAGTTGTTTGTCTCACTTTTATTAAATCAGCTTTATGACCACAGATAGGAAACGTTCTATAATCTGGACTGAGCGTGAAATGTAGAACCTTGATATGAGGAACCCTTCCTTATTCTTAAGCAGAAAGTGAAATTAATCCACATGCTTCAAAGTATTTCCAAATAAGGAAATAGGAATGATTTTTAAAAAATCAAATACCACTACTTTGGGGGAAATAACACAGAGATGTGTGTGTCTGTATATATATTCTTTTTTTTTTTTTTTTTAGACGGAGGCTCAAGCTATCCCCCTGGGTAGAGTGCTATAGCATCACAGCTCACAGCAACCTCCAACTCCTGGGCTCAAGCGAGTCTCCTGCCTCAGCCTCCCAAGTAGCTGGGACTACAGGTGCCAGCCGCAACGCCTGGCCATTTTTTGGTTGCAGCCATCATTGTTGTTTGATGGGCCCGGGCTGGGGATTCGAACCCGCCACCTTAAGTGTATGTGGCTGGCGCCTTAGCTGCTTGAGCCACAGGTGCCGAGCCTGTATATATATTCTTTATTACACATAATGAAAACTTGTTGAATGAAGTTTACTGTAGGTATTACGTATTATAATGTTAATGAAAAACAGTTGGACTTCCTAGCTGGCTCCTAAGTCCAAAGAAAGACTCCGTGTCTACTGTCTACAGCTTTAATAGAAATGAAAAACACAATGATTTCTAGCATTTACAGGTTCTCTCCACAGGTTGGAGCCAACTCAGCTCCTGTAATTGCATATGTTTGCTCCAATCTTACGTGTCCTGAACACACAATGGGAAGTGACAGGCCAGCTAGCTTGGCTGTGGGGACCATATTATAACATACGTGTGTGTCAAAACATCAAGCCATACACCTCCAACAAACGTAGTTTTTATTTTTCAGTTGATAAAGCTGAACAAATGCTCATGGACAGAAAGATGGGGATGGGCACCGATGGCCTCTCATTCTGAACTCCAGGATGAAAGTGACAGCTCCTCTCTAGAGGGCTTGCGGTAGAGATGATTACGGGCAGCTCAAGAGGCCAAAAACCATAGAGAATCCTCCAAAAAAAAATGTTTCTTATAAAAATTAGTCATGATATTGTGAGATAAAAATATCTGGGCTAGGACAAATCATTATCAGACAAAGGTGTTATTTTTTAAAAAACAAGTTTCTCTTTGAAATAAAGATAGAGAATTTGGGAAATACAATTTGAATACACGGAAATGTGATAAACTGATATTCAGGCATTTCAGGTACGGAGCTATAATTATAAAAACTTAAAATTTAATTGTACGTGTATGAATATACTGAGATTTTTCCAAGTATTTTAAAAAATGTTTAATGTGGGAAAATTTATTCAGCATGAATATTCCATTTCATACTTTGGATGGAAGAACCTATAAAAATATCTTCATTATGTGTATTACAGAATAAATTCAATGCTTCAAGTAGCTATTTAGGAAATTAATTAGGTTATTTGAACTATAAACATTACTTTCCCCAAATCATTTGGAGTTCATAAATCTTACATGTCCTAAATTATTCAGAGATAAGTTTTTAGGTTTCATATTATGAGGAATACAGACATGATCAAACTCTAATAATAGCACAATGAAGTGTCAACGTTGCTAGTCTACTGATTTGATGCAGATTTCCCTAGATTTGCCTGTGCACGCGTGTGTGTGTGTAGTCCCTACGTAATTTATCCCTGTGAGGATCTGTCTGTGCAATCACAGTCGGGACACTGCCGAGTTCCAGTATCAGTTGCTGTCACCCTTTCATGGCCTGACACCGTCCTGTGCCCATAGTTCCAACCACATACCTGGCCTTTGGTAACTATTAATCTGTTTTCATTTCTAAAACTGGTGATGGCACAAAGATATTGTAGAAAGAACCTTTTGGGGCCTGATGAGTTCACTTTGTGGGATTCCCTCAAGAGTCATCTAGGTTGCAGCCTGTACCAATATGTAACATGGATCAGTTCCTTTGAGTGTGGAGGAGTATTTCAAAGTGTGACTATAACATAGTTTGTCGAAGGACTTCTGGGTTCTTTTCAGTTTGGAGTTCTTACCGATCAGGCTCCTGTGGACATTCACGTTGGTGTGTAGGGACATGGGGGTGTGCAAACTTACATTTTCTTTTGTTTCCTGAGATAAAGGTCCAAGAGTGTCATTGTTGGATCACATGGTAATTGCATGCCTAGTTTTATGAGATGCTGCCAATTCATTTTCCAGACTGATCATTCCATTTTATACTTCCACCAGGAGTTTATGGAAGATCCTCTTTGTACCCTCAGAAGCAGTTTTTGGTTTCACTACTGTTCAAAAAATATTTCAGTCCTGTTCATGGTTGAATCACTATGCACCTTATTGTGGTTTAAATTTTAATTTTAATGTACTGATGATTAAACGTATTTAAAACTGATCATATTCAAGTACATGTTCACAAATGAATATATATATATATATATATATGTTCATCTCTGTGTATACATACAAATTATGCACTGAGTATATTCTTTTGTTCATTTTCTCTTCTTACCTAGCACCACTATCATTGCTTTGACTCCACAGGACTTAAATATCCAAATCAACTTAGAAAGAAGTATACACACACACACACACACACACACTCATATATCAACCATGAAAGAAATAACTGGGTGATGACTTTAATATCTTTGGCAACAATTTGAATGGAACTGCAGACCATTATCCTAAGTGAAGTATCTAAGAATAGATATACCCCTCTCTAGTAATTTGGAACTAGTTGATGGGCGCACATGCACAGAGAGAAGACAAAATCACGGGAAATAAGAAAGGGGAGGGGGCAGGAGGCCAGGGGTAAAAACTCAACAGGTGAAAGGAGCATTATTTGGGTGATGGGTAACCTTGTAGTCCTTACTAAAGCATTATAAAGCTATTTATATAACTGAAACATTGTACCCACTTAATATTTTAAAAAAATTAATGACTATCAAAAAACAATACAAAAATAAATAAGTAAAAAATATAGTTTGATATGAAAATATACACTCAGTATAATCAGCTTTAGGAAAACATCTCTTGATAAATTGATAAAATTATATCAAACCCCCCACAATGAATATCTCCTCACATCTGTCACAATGGCTGTTATTAAAAAAAAATAAGGATGTTGGTGGAGGTGTGGAGAAATTGGAACCCTTGTACATTTTGGTGGGAATACACATTGGTGCAAGTTTTAGAAACCAGTATAGAGGTTCCTGAAAACATTAGAAACAGAACAACCATCTAATCCAGCAATCCCACTTCTCGGTATTCATCTCAAAGACTTGAAACCAGATCTTGAAGAGATATTACCACCCCACGTTCACTGCAGCACTATTCACAGCAGGCAAGATGTGGAAATGACCTAGATGTCGATCAGTTGATGAACGAATAAGGAAAATATGAAAAATACATACAATCCAGTATTTTCAAAGAAGAAAATTCTACAAAATACCTTGAGGACATTGTGCTGAGTAGCATAAACCAGTCAAAAAAGACAAACCCTGCGTGATTCTGCTTCAATGAGACATCTAAAATAGTCAAATTCACAGACTCGAAGAGTGGAATGGTGGCTGCCAGGGGCGAGCGGAAGGGACAATGGGGAATTACAGATCAACGGGGCATAAAGCTTCAGCTAAGTGAGATAAATTTTTATTTGCAAGATTAAAATCATCAGCACGGAACTTCTCAAACCACCACCATGCTCTGTGTCTATCAGCCACATCCCTCCCAAACACTGTTGATATTTGTAGCCATCTGCACTACATTTGTTCCACGATGGAACCAGTATATAAAATATACCGTCGACAAATTTTTGACTCTCAAAGAAAAGATAAAACATGACTGTGATCTATGTTAAATGAATATGTGTTTGGGAATTTGCATCAGGGTTTAGATTTAAAAAACCTGAGCAAGTAGGTTAGTTGTTAAAAGCATGAGTTCAGGCTCAAAGTTCAGGCTCTGTTTCTCTTTTGGTTAAGAGAACATCAGGGTTCTCCACAGGGCTCCTTACAGTGAAGACTTTATGTGTGAATATATTTACTACTCTTACAGTAGAACTACATAAATATTTCAATAAGTAGTAATGTTTACTTTATCACTCTATATGTTTGAGATGTTAAAAATGACCAGCAGTTCTGAAGTACTGCAAAATAGACTTAGCTGATTCTGAAACTTTGGTGGAAAAAAAAAAAAAATCTCTCCCAACATTGGTCTCATAAACCTACAGAGATATTTTTGAGATTCTCTATCCCAAGGCAGTGTGAAAACACTCACTCAGGCAGGTGAGAAGCAACACTTCTTTAATTAAACTTCAGAAAAATTGGTTTCTTGGTATCTCTTGGCGATTCCTTTGAGTATTTAATAATCTATACAATGTCTAGTTGACACAGCATTTTCCCATAAGGTGAACTTTAATCAACATATATGAACTACTGCATCTTAAAATCATCTAAAAATAATTTGCATGAAAAATAATTACACTTAGTTTTTTTTGTTTTTTGTTTTTGAGACAGAGCCTCAAGCTGTCCCTGGGTAGAGTGCTGTGGCATTACAGCTCACAGCAACCTCCAACTCCTGGGCTCAAATGAGTCTCCTGCCTCAGCCTCCCAAGTAGCTGGGACCACAGGTGCCTGCCACAACGCCTGGCTATTTTTTTTTGGTTGCAGCTGTCATTGTTGTTTGGCGGGCCCAGGCTGGATTTGAACCCACCACCTTTAGTGTATGTGGCTGGTGCCTTAGCCGCTTGAGCCACAGGCACTGAGCCAATAACACTTTGTGATTATGAGCTTTAAGCTCTTTCTTTTTTCCCATCAGCACATGCTGGGAATTTGAGACCATTAACTTACACTGTTGCTTCTCAAACATTGAAACTATTAGCTTCAAGCAGACTATCACATTTACAGATAAAAGTGATCTTAGAAAACAAATAATACTTTCAAGCAAGTAATATTTAAACTATTGCAAACTCTTTGCTAGAAATTCAAATAAAGTTCTCTTCTATTTTTGACATTTGAATTTGGCTTTAGCCTATTGCCAGGAAATTCTCCCAGAAATTAAGACCATTTTATCCTAATGAAGATCCCCTCCATTTCTTAAAAATCTTACATGAACCATAAAACCAAAAAGTAAAAACCCCTCAAATTTTAGACTTGTGGGTTACTACTGCTAGTGTGAAACTCAAACAGGAGAAGAAACAGTCTTTGTTAGCAAAGGAATTCTTTGCATTCAAGAAATTTTTAAAAACTGAAAAGGTCCTTGTCTTTTGTCGTTATACCCATCTTAGTTCCTTAATTAACATGTCTAATTTTTTTCCCACTTGTAATTGATCCTGGAAAGATTCAAAGTCAGAACTACGCAAATTCTGATGATCTTAAAAATGATGCAAAAGTCTCCCTGTGATTTAGCGAGATGGCTTCTTGTTAGTTTTGGCACAAATGGTATTTATTTACCCTGATGTGATGCTTAGATTTTGAAATTTTTCTAGTTAAAATACCTGTATGATTCCATTTCCCTCTAATGTTTTTCAAGTATAAATCAGTAGTATATTGAACATACAAAGTTTAGTTTACCTAAACTTATGCACCACAAATGCATCCGTCTTAATTTCAACTTGTTGACTCAACAGAACTGAGTAACTTCTGCATAGATGTGTCCATTTTAGGGTGTCTAGAACTCAGGGGGAAATGAACATGGTAGCAATAGCTGTGATGGTTATTAAGTTATGATCAAAGTAGATCATATAGTAGTTTTTTCCTAATTCATACACTGGTAAGAGACGTGTACAGATTACTTTCTGTGGGGAAGGCAACCAGAATTATAAGTTAAGGGACACAGTGGTTAAGTTTTTCCAATGTGAAATCTGTGTCAAGAAGTAAGCCGTCTCTGACCTCTTGCATTTCCCACACAAATGTGTGGGGAGTTCACTTGCAGCATTTCAGAGAAACGCAAGGAGGGGCCACATAATGATTTCAAAGTTAGCAAGACAGCAGTATCACAGAGTGGCCCTAAGGGAGTGCCCAGCTCACTAAGAGAACATGTGGCCGACACAGCCTCCTGTTGAATCGCCTGCATTGAAAAACGGAGCCTTTGCATGAGAACTGTAAATCTGGCTCTTCATTACTTATCATAATACCAGGCAAGCATCCAAAAAAATTCCTATCAAGCCTATTCCTATCATGGGGGCAGTGATTGTGGTATTGTCACTTCCACTGTTAACACATATCACGTCATCATTCTGAAACCCACAGTGAGGGGACAGTGTAAGAGTTTAATCTTTTCAAGACGACTGTCCGTTTCAGTATGTTATAGTGATTAGGATTTCTAAACTAAGCCCTTTACATAGGCTGTGAACATAGAACTCGTAAGTAGTATCTAAATGATACAGCTCATCTGAAACATCTCTGAGCATCAGAATGCGAACAAGACCCTTGCTGGCTTTCAGGTGGCTCACTGCTGTGTGTCCTGTGATCTAGGAGGGTGAGGACAGGTAAGTGACGCCAGGATAAATGAGCTAGACTGTTGTCGAGGAGCAGCAAAGATGTTTACACAAAATTAGGGTGTATATATTTTTCTCAACTTCCTAGAATGCAGAAATTTGAAAGGGTGTAGTCTCATAAGCTTTATAATATTATCAAGCCTTGTGTATTTTAAAAACAGTAGGAAATTAAGTGGGGAGTAGATTATAATGATGTAAAGCAGAAAACGTGTGTAAAAATAAAAAAATTACATTAAAGAATATTTTTACTAAAATGTGGGATTCAAGATTATGATCAGATTGAAAGCAGAATTATATTGAAAGCTTAAGTTATTAAATATACATGAATGTTAGGTCAATGTCTTCCCAAATACAACATACATTTTTTACATAAAAATTATTAAATGTCATTCTTTTGGAAGAGAATGGATTCTGGTACATACAAAACACCGCTCAGCACAGTTTCAAAAATAAAAACAACATCGAAAAATCAAAAATTTAAATAATGAAGTCTACCTTTTATCTTTTTTTGAAAATCAACTTTCTGATTATTATTTGTTTTAATGGGAGACACTAGCTCAGAGAAAAATAAAATGGATCGAGAGTTTTATGATAGCAAAGAGGAAGGCAGAAATAATTTTGGATAATAATATATTAACACAGCAAGGTTGGAACAGGTTCTATTACAGAACGGGGATTTATAAAACCAATTAACAGATTCCAAAAAGTCAGTATTAGATGACAAAGTGAGGTCACCTGGGAAGTGAAGAAAAATAAGTCAGAACCGATGGATAAAATCCGTAAAGGAAAGAGGGACGTTTTGATAAGGTCCAATTCAGTTTAGTAAACCAAGGTACGCGTAGGTGAGGAGGTGCGGACAGTTTTAGTTAGGAAAGTGACATTAACAGTTTTAGCATAATACAATCTGTTATTAATTACATTCAGACACTTTAACTATTTAAAGCCAGAAGCATTTTCCTGTTTAAAAATATGCAAGAAAGCTTCTCCTCAAGACTCACCTATCAATACAAAGTCATGTCTCTCAAGTCCTTAGAACTTTCATTCAGAACATTCATTATAAAACAAATGTGGCATTTAATTGAGGAAAATCTTTAAAAAATGGTAAGTCAACTCATATACTATATACAGGGGTTCCAATATGAATAATGTTGCAAGTTCAAACTACAAACTGCCTTCTATCTCAATCATGTCACAGTGCTTCAAGTAGTGGGAGACTGAAATTCGCTCTGAAATATATTTACCTGTAATACTGACAGTCCATGAAAGAAACACATTACTCAAAAGATCTGTTTTGAAGTGTCTAGGGATGTAGGCTGGTGCTTTTGTCCATCAGCATTATTACGACCCTACCAAATGCCGACAGCTACACCAAGGAAGAACCAGAATCTCATCCCATGCTCATCTTAACAACACCTTCCAGATACTGTGCACTTCATTCAAGCTGAATAAAAACCTCAAGAGTCCTCAGACCACCTAGGAGCAACATCCAGGCACGGACAGATGGCAACCAGCACCCAAAATCTCTGCAGAGACCAGTATGTTGAGTTTCTTACTCATGCATTCTAAGGGTGTTACAATAAGCCATCCTGTTCTCAGTGTAGCTTAACCCATTTGGGCCACCGTCTCAGAAGTAGCTCAGTTTCCTCAAGCAGTAGATGGCTTAGAACCGCTTACCTGACTCACAGGCAAATGTCTTTGATGTTTCGTCGTGGAAGATAATCGCCACCGCATGCTTCTTCGTCTCTCGAGGCAGTCTGGTTATATTTTTGATATTGTGCAGCTCAGTTACCTTGAAAGAAAAAGCGTTTGTAAGTTAGTGCACAGTATGTCTGATCTCTCCCAGAGATCTGGAACCAATGCTCAGTTACTATTGTTTTAAACCACTTTCAACTGGACATCTGCACTCATTTCTAGTTCAGAAACAAGAGCAAAACAAAATATCTTCTTATATGCCCTGAACCTTGGTCACAGATTATATTGCTGCATTTTCAAATGCTCTAAAAATGATGTAGAAGAGTTCCATGGACTCTGCTTTTATTAAACTTGTATTTCCTGAAAATAATAGCAGTTGTATCTTAAAAGGATTCTCATTAAATATCTCTTGTATGCTGATTGGATTTAATAGCTCCTCCCTCTCCTAACTCCTACTTATCAGGCAAGTTCCTGATAGGACTTTAGGCATGAGGCACATGACACCTGTCAACAGGATGACTAACCGTCATTAAATGTAAGCAGTGGACCTGTTCTCCAGAAAAGTGCAGTGTTCACAGACGCATCCACCGCTTCTCCCACCAAGGCCCATACAAGATTTATGAACCTAGATTAACAAATCTTTATTCATTTTGCAATTAGAACTATTGAACAACCTCCTGTGTTTTAGAGCTTGACTTCTTCTTGGTGCACGTTTTCTGCTACAACCTGGGCATCTTTTCTTTTTCCCCTGTAGACAATAGAAGTGGACAAATGCTTATTTCACCTACTCTGCAAGTCCAGCCCTGCGCTAATGGCTCTGCATGAGCATTTTCAAACGTACTTCCAAATCTGTTGAATCTTGTTTTTCCTTCTACTTTAAAAAATGTCTTATTTCTGAATCAGTATTGTTAGCAGAACGTAGGCAGGATTAACTAGCACAATGAATAGCTCGTTCGCACCCGTTCTGCAATGTCCTGTCTCTGACCTTATGAGAACCTCTGATAAATTCATTCTCTCTTGGCTGCTCTCCCCTCTCCAAATGTGGAGCTTTCATGCATACTTGTCAAACATATTTTGGTGATTAACGTTTGGACAAACCCTTGAACTAAATTAACACTACATTTTACCTTTTCTGACTGCATGTGTATCTTCTCACACATGCTCATATATTTACATACATACATATTTATATATGTACATACATACTTGTGGATTGTAGACATGTACATACATACTTGTGTATGTAGACATGTACATACATACTTGTGGGTTTAGATGTATCCTAGGGAAAATATTTTTATTTTATCTTCAACAGTTGATGTGGTAAGAATTTAGCAAGCATTTATAGTTAACATCACACTATGTAATTAGACAGTGGTCCTCAATAAATATACAAAACAACATAATCTCAGGCAAGGAAGCCTTATAATGCGTATAGACATGGGCAGGTGGACGGGGTGGGGTGGAGAGCTGTTAAAGTCACTTGTCAAAGGACTCACCCAAGGCATCAGGTATTCTTTTAAGCTAAAATTCTTGAATTTGTCTACATGTGCACATGCAGAAAACGGAAATATTTGAGACTCCAGATGTGCATGCTTCCAGCTGAGCTCGAACACGTGAGTAACTTTAGTGGGTAGACAAGTATCCTTTCATGGTCTATGTAGGGCCATTTTTTTTGCAATTTTATTATTTTCCTTAGTGATTTCACTTTAAACAACAGCTCCCCAAGTATGGTGCAGCCAAGCTGTGCAGTGTTCCCACACACAGGAGGGCTCTGATGGTCCTTCTGAAGAGCACACACTCATTAGGTAAGCTTTATTCAGCATGGGTGACAGGGCCATTTGTCCTAGGTTCAATGGTAATGAACCGGTGATATCTGTTCAATCAGATTCAAAGCAGGGATTGTTGTTAAGTGTGATGCCATGCACTGTAGGGGGCACCCTGGGAAATTACAGAGAGGCCAGGAAAGATAAAGCACTAATGCCGAGCACTTTAGACTACCTGGAATTATAAAAATTTGGGTCAAGATCTAATATATTCGAATTTCCTGTTCTCAGTTTCCATTCTCAATACTCTATGCATTGATTATCCAATTGGAACTCTTTGTATTTACTTAGATGAGGTCAATTTTAAAATAATTTCTAAAATATTATAGAATAAAAGTCATGGTTTTCATTAATCTAAAACCTGCCACATGACACAAGGTAATCGACATTTATTAAAACTGTGAAATCCCAGAGGTTTCCAATAAGAAATATCAGTAAATAAATGCGTCACAAAATATTCAATATACATTTCTGAAATAATTAATTTTCACATGGCTGTAATACCATAAAATATTGATTAATATTTAATGAAAGCATTAAAATAAATTATTTTTAAATAAGTATGAAATTAATAGGATAAAAAAATGGCTTGAAAAACACGTGAAATTTACTAGGTGTAGAATATAAATGTCTTAACACAATAACTAAGAAAATGCCATGAAGGCTATGTGGACCAGTTTCATGAAAGCATTTCAAATTGTGTGTAAAACTAGCACATTGTACCCCATGATTGCATTAATGTACACAGCTATGATTTAATTTAAAAAAGAAGTGTTTTTTACTAAGACGTGGATATTCTTTGATTTTATCTCTAAACACGGCAAATGTTTTGTTAAAGGTTGTTGCAATACCAGGTACCATGTCATCTACTTTTTCTAGGCTGTTACATAAAATCTTAACTTTATTGAAATAGACCTTTATTATCCATCGTGGTTTTTCTGTCATCTTGGACAGGTCATTGGGAAAACAGTCCTCATTCAATTATGAGCAAGTCTTCCAAATATTGACATATTTCATTCTACAATATTGAAAACAATTATTAATGTCACCCCAGAAAAGGCTTGATGTTTTGAAATTTTCTCAAGCTCAAAAACTGAAGATACACGTTTACCAAAATTTAATTTTCACTTGAAAACTTAAATGTTCTTATGTTCAATAAAAACTCGCTTGTTTTCCTTGAAGACAGGTTTAGTTAATTTTTGAGAACATGTTTGACAAATACCAAAGTCTGAATGACCATCGTTTGTCTGTCAACCAGACTTTCATTACAACGCTAGTTCTTTTTTTTTGTTTGTTTGTTTTAATAGTTATTTGGCTTTTTACTCCAACAATCAGAAGTGATCTCTTCATGATGAACATTGTACATTAGTGTATCACAGACGTTATCTGGAAGTGTAGAGTTAATAAAATTAATATTTTTTATTGCTTTTTCAAAAACATTCTTAAGTAAAATGAAAATAAAATTCACATGGTTATTAAGTTATATTTGCCTGACTGTAAAAATTAAAACTGCTACTATGATTGGAGCCACTGCCGTGCTGAGTGCTACAGCTTTATCTACTTTTCCTTTATCTACTACCTACAGAGTGAAAATGAAAAAAGGAAAAAGACAAGTAACATGTTAGTTTTATAATGGAATTGATGTTTTCTTCACGGACCACTCCGAGACCCACTACTGCACGCGTTGCCTTCTCCGAGACCCTCCCTGAGACCCACTACTGCACGCGTTGCCTTCTCCGGGACCCGCCCTGAGACCCACTACTGCACGCGTTGCCTTCTCCGGGACCCGCCCTGAGACCCACTACTGCACGCGTTGCCTTCTCCGGGACCCGCCCTGAGACCCACTACTGCACGCGTTGCCTTCTCAGGGACCCGTCCTGAGACCCAGTACTGCACGCGTTGCCTTCTCAGGGACCCGCCCTGAGACCCAGTACTGCACGCGTTGCCTTCTCCGAGACCCGCCCTGAGACCCACTACTGCACGCGTTGCCTTCTCCGGGACCCACCCTGAGACCCAGTACTGCACGCGTTGCCTTCTCAGGGACCCGATCCACTATTGCATGCGTTGCCTTCTCCGGGACCCCCTCTGAGACCCAGTACTGCACGCGTTGCCTTCTCCGGGACCCCCTCTGAGACCCAGTACTGCACACGTTGCCGTCTCCAGGACCCACTCCGAGACCCACTACTGCACGCGTTGCCTTCTCAGGGACCCGATCCACTATTGCATGCGTTGCCTTCTCCGGGACCCCCTCTGAGACCCACTACTCCACGTGTTGCCTTCTCTGGGACCCCCAACACCTGTTATTTTTTGAAGTTTTCTTAGCTCTACTGCTTCTGAACCTTCTCCTCATTCCTTCCTCATCATGACTCCACGACGCGGTCAAACTGCTCCTGTCTGTCCTCTGACATCTTACCATCGTGTTTCCAGCTTCACTTTCTGTTGCCTTGTTCATCCTACCTTCAGACTCATATTCCTAAACCATTCACCCAACAGTGCCCCTCCAGCCTTAAACCCATTGAAGGACACCTTGGAAATCAAGCTGTCACACCTTCAGACTCATATTCCTAAACCATTCACCCAACAGTGCCCCTCCAGCCTTAAACCCATTGAAGAACACCTTGGAAATCAAGCTGTCACTCTTTAGCAAGGACTAGAAGACATTCACTGACTTGGTTGCTACCTGTACTTCTAATTTCGCCTTTTTCCCACACCGACTCTGCACACAAGCTAAGTTCTGATCATATATCTTTCATTTTTCCTGAAAACAAAAAGCATGGCTTTTAAATGTCATGAGGTTTTTCACCCAATAATCTGCTTAGAGCACCCTATTCTTGCGTATTTCTGAGAAAGTGACAATCACTCTTCGAAACCAATAGGCGCATCTCCCTAAGTCTGCCTGAGTGACTCACATACAGTTAGTAGTTTGTTCCTGGATGGCCCTTTCTCAAGATCTTGGCAGTGTGATCTGAACTCAGATGCTCTCTTGGCTCATCATGAAATCTGTTTGTTCTCATACTGAACTTTATAGGTAAAGATAGTTATTCTTTTTTTTTTTTTTTTGTGGTTTTTGGCCGGGGCTGGGTTTGAACACGCCACCTCCAGCATCTGGGGCCAGTGCCCTACTCCTGTGAGCCACAGGCGCTGCCCAAGATAGTTAGTCTTTCATTCATTCATGTCATTTATTCATTCATCCTTTGCCTTCAACATAGGATTTACTGCCTTATTTGTTTAGAGTTTTGGCAATGTGCTCTTCATAGTGAAAACTACTAGGCATGTGTGAAGTGAGTATTTCTTTTATATTTTATGTAAAAATAAAAGACTGATGAAAGGGTTTACTATCTTTGGCTATATGTGCCGAGAAGAAGGGAACACTTACATGTTTTCAGAGTCACAAGGAGTCATAAGTATAACTTATAAGTTATAATCATCTCTACATGATTATAAAATGTATCATGTAGATATGAATAATTCTGAATATAAGTACCTCAGAGAGGAAAACTTTGCTTCCCTTGTAGTTCAAACTAGTTAGATTTTACTTCTTTACCGTTACTGTTAGTGGACTGGAGAAGTGATAGTGTGGGCTTAAGGATGTAGCGATACTTTTTCCAAATAATCCTGAGTTTTTGGAGTGATTTTATTGACATGCTTAGCAACATTTAGAATGAATAAATGATAATTAATTGTACAATTTAGAAACCGTCACACTATGTACGTTGTACATCTTTCCCCATAGCCTGTGTCAATTAAATATTAGCACTCCATGTACATCTTATGCACGACCCTAAAATTGCACTTACACTATTTGTCATACACATAAATAGGTAAAAAAGCATATTTATTGAAATGAATATTAGTTTTAACATGCCTCTTATCAGTTTATTCAGGGTAACTGAGGTGGACATCTGCCTATTCAGATGAGGTACCTTCAGGGAGATGAGGCCACAGCCTGGACACCTGCCTACCTACGCGCTCGAGTTCCTTCTTAAAACCTATCTTTCGAAAAGTAAAATTAAAAAAAAATACTTTCTAGATTTTTTTCAAGTAGATTCAAAAGAATTATAACATAAATTTCACTCTCTTTTCATATTAACCTTACTAATAATTGTTATTAATCCAGATATTTTACTAATCTTCCAGGGCTATTTTAGTTAAATAAAAGTTATTAAGAACAAAATAGCACATTTTAGGAGTAAGTTTAATGAAACTTTACATTTTTTGGATGAAGAATGTTGATTTTCTAGTGATTAAAATATGTGCATTTTACTGAACTTTTAAAAACATTTTCATTATTACAACAAATTTATGTTATAAATTTGTTCTGTATGCCTGATTTCTAAGCTTTCATGATAATAATTTAAATACTTTTGTTATCCCATTCATCATATGCTTAAATATCTGGATAAAATTTGCATAGAAATTTGACTATTGCTTCCTTCCAACTAAATTTACATCGGTTTTCCAGTAATGCCTCCTGACATTTGCTGCCTGTTGCTGATAAGAATGAATGTGTACTATAGAAAAAATCAGTGTAATTTATTCTGAAGGCAATCTCTGTGCTCTGCCATAGTCCTCACATGGTTCAACAGTTGATATCCCAGTATGTTTATTATTAATAATCATAAGCTTAATCTTTCCTATTTTGACAAATATAAGGTCTTTCACATATCAGATCAGATTATGAAATGTATCATACAGAGATGAGTAATTCTGAATACAATTATATTAGAATTTGAACTTTCACAGTAACTGTTGGCTGTCACTGAGCATCCAGTTCCAATACTCTCATTCTTACCAGAACCTAATTTTGTCCAGTTCTCAACCTCTCCATCATGCAGCCCATGGGCTCTAGTGCCAAGGTAGAATTTGTTACGCCAAAGGTAATAGTCACTTTGCTTGTGATTCATTTAGAAAAGGGAAGATACAGGCAGCACCTGTAACTCAAAGGAGTAGGGCACTGCCCCATATGCTGGAGGTGGCGGTTTCAAACCCAGCCTTGGCCAAAAACTGCAAAAAAAAAAAAAAAAAAAAAGAAAGAAAGAAAAGGGCAGATGACAAACGTAACCAGATGTAAAGCTAAGTCTTCTGGCGACTTCTGATACATGTCTTCTGATCTGAAAGTACCTTCAGGATGAAACCTGTCCTCTTCGCTACTGGAGTTGCCTTGTCTGGATGTCATAATTAAGGACTACTACAGCTGCCGCTTTGCTAGAGTGAATAGGATGAAGGTGATCCCTAGGCTGGTGGAGCACAGACTGAGGAAGAAAAACATAGGTCCTTAATTTTCATTGTTGACCAAGTTACTGAATCAACCAACCAGAAGCTGTTTCTTTCTCTGCTTGCTGCTCTCTGTGACCCTGAACTTCTGAAAGTTGTCTGAGTTGAGATTCTGCGCTTGCAGCCCGAGACATTCTACCTGGTACAGCAAACTTACAGCTGAGCTTTTCTCCTTTAGCAAATGGCCGAATGATTGTCCTGATTTGGGTGGCTGTCACACAGATACAGTCATGACCAAGATTACGGCCAGGTTTCCTGGTTCTCAGGCTAGTGTACTTCCCAGCAATTTAGCCTTTACTCTGACAGCTGTGATTTACCAATGACGAGTGACACCTACGTGAGCTGTTGTTATAGGAAGGAGAATCCAACTACAAAAAAAATGCAGATTGTAGAGATAATGGAAGGAAGCCCAGGAGAACCTTGTTACATCATTACTACTAAATTATTTTGAGATTGCCTATTATAAATAGAAAGATAATCTATACTCAGGCCCAAAGAATGCAGAAAATTAGTATATGGCAGAACAGCACTAAAATGGAAAATCTACTCACTTTTTCTCCTTTGCATGTGTGTGAGCACATGTGCTCATTTACGTGCATGTGTGTTTGCATATGTGTGTGTGTGTATGCGTGTGTATGTGTGCATGTGTTTGTGTGGGTGTGTTTGACATGCTTAAGAAAATGCTTCACTGACTCCAAGAACCAAAAGTTCCAAATCAGCTCAGTCGGTTATAACATTGTTCTCAAAGATACTAACAGATACCACATAGCTACTATATCCTTACTTAGAAAATGGATAAAATTAAAGCTCTGAATTATTATAATGGGTTGAATAGTAGCACCCCCCCCCACCAAAAGATAGGTTCAAGTCCCAACTCCCAGAACCTAGCAATGGGCCCTTACTGGGAAAAAAAGGGTCTTTGTAGATAGGATCAGGTTAAGGACCTTCAGAAGAGCTTGTCCTCAATTGGGAAGAATCTTAAATCTAATGACAAGTGTCTTTATAGGATACAAAAAAAGAAAGATTTGACACAAAAAAAACTGGGGAAGACAGCTCTGTGTACACAGAGACAGAGACAGAAGTTGTGCTGATGAAAAGGGCCAGCAAGCACATTCCCCCAGGAGCTTTCCAGAGAAGGTGGCCCCAAACTCACCCTGATTTCTGACTTTGGGCATACAAAACTGTCAAAGAATAAATTTCTGTGACACCAATTTTGTGGTAACTTTTTAAGTCAGTTCTAGGAAACTAATACAATTACACAGGATTATTTGAAGATCAGTAGTGCGAATTTGTGTTATCAACTTGGTATTCTTAAATAAAAGTAAAATGGAAGTAAGACAATTACAAAAATTTCTATCTAATCTCATTTGCCTAGCAAGATACGAGTTTATTAAAAAGCAAGGAATACATCTCTATTTGGTGTCATCTGAAGGCATCAAATATGTTTTTTACTTAGTTATTTTTGATTAATAAAAAATCCACACAACTCTCTAATGTGGCCGTGAGAGGCTGGCCGGATGATTGACAGATGGTCACATGGGAGCTGAAGCAAGAGATCCCTGCAGAGCTTCCTCAAGGAGCTCAGTGGGTGGGTGCCGGGGTCCTGGAGGAAATGCAGTGATGAGGGCACATGGCACAAAGCCTTTTGAAAAGACTCACTTATTGACATTTGATGGGACCAACAGCAAGGCTGGCCTGTTACCAGGCTGGCAACCTCACCTCAGCTTTGGAGTTTCCTCCTCCCAATTACAGAATGAGCCACTAGGGTGGGGGAAATCCACCTGGGAAAGTGATTCAGACGTTTAGACACGAAGATCTGAATGTTCCTGAGGCTTTGGCTCTGCTTTGCCCTTTGCCTTGTTATAGCCAGTAACAGGTATGTTTTGTTTTGGTTTGTTTTTTTCTGCATGTTTTTTTTCTTTTCTGTTTTGGGCACATTATTAACAGGCAACAAAACAATAGCAGTAATGGAAGGCCAGTCCAAAGAATGGCACTTTGAGAAGACCATGGAGGAGACAGTTGTTGACCCTCCCTTCCCTGCAGTTAAATTATGAGGAGGCTCCAGGTTTCTCTATTCAAGCATAACACATTTCTTTATAACATAATTTCTCTATACTTTCATTATCTATAATCTCAGACTTGGTGATTTTCTCAAGGATCTCAAGAAAATACCTGGCTAATATTTAAGAAGTCATTATACCAGTTGTGGTTTTTAAAAAACTCTGCTTCTTGTTGGCATTTCTGGAATCAAAACATAGGGACGGGCACTTGTAATAAAGACCTGCTATGTTCACTTCACACATCTGACAGCTGCGTTGACCAGGATTGCTGACCTACAATTATATATGAGACAGAAAGTATTACAGAAAGATCAGTACTGGTAGCATAAAAAAATAAATTGGCAACAGCTGGAGAGATCCTTGCTATAAAAATGTTGTTGCAGCTGTTCAAAAGATACAAGGATATAATTAGGTACAAACTCTGCTGACATACATCAATTTTTGAAAGAGTCACAAGCTAGGTTCCAAATGGAAATGAGAATAAAAAGTCTGAGAGCAACTGCTTGCCTATAAGACATTGTATCAGTCTATGCAAGACATCCAAGTTCAAACCATGGGTGCATAAGCAACCTGTCAAACTTAGTTATGGGGCAAGATTATATAGGTGCTAAAAGCAGCAATGTTTCCTTACACCCAATCCTAACTGGCCTTGCAAGCACATTGACTTTTATCCAGAAAATTATATAGTCCAAGGATGGGGGAAAACGACAAATTTTAATACAATTGCAAGTGGTAAAGTTATCTGACAGTTCTCAAGGAAGTTATGTACAATATCTGTCCCTTTCATAAGCAAAAATATGGAAGTTCTTCAAAATACAATTAGTATACAATTAGTAGGGTCAAGCTATTTTATACGTGCAGGGCTATACACATACATCATCTAGAAATAGAAAACAAAACAGATACTTTTTTCCTAACACATTTAATGTATTTATAAGGATTGAAAAGAGAGTGATTAAAAAAGCGTAGTAAGGGGAGGAGGAGGCAAGCTGGCTGACTGGAGCCAGCTTTATACAGAGGCTCCCATCTAGAAGGAGAGTTCAAGGACAGATGTTTAGCAAATAAGCTGATGGTTTGGAGTTGAGCCAACAGAGAAGATTGAAGAGTGCACATCACCCCTGCTGAGGTGGGCTTTGACCCCAAGGAAACAAACAATAGGTACAAAACCCATCGCCAAGCGGATGGCAGTCCCCTCCCCCATGACAACAGTTCCCAGTATACTTTCTACAAACAAGTGAGCAGAGTTCATATCTCCTCCTATTTTATTCCACAGGAAAAGATCCTCTAAAAACCGAACTCCTTCCCCAGGGAGGACCCACTAGTGTGCCACAGCACTCTTGTGCCAGGCATAAAACTGAACTTATACTCTGCCCCCAGTTCCAAACTCCCAGCATTCCCCTCCCCTCTCACCCTGTGGTCAGGAAGCCTGTCCCCCATGGAGTACAGTTTCTAGGGCATTTTCTTGAGAGGTGTGGAGAGGGCGTGGGCTGTTACAAGTCTGTGCTGAATCTATGGCATGGGTGTAAAGCTGGGACTGTGGAGTGAGGGAGCCATACAGGAGAGGGAGAGACAATGCCCCATGACACAGCAGTGGCAGCGGCGGTAACAGTAGGTTCACACCCCTGGTGATATTTTAACAAAACACTTCCCACCTCTCTTAGCAAGCAGAGGGAGCCAGGCCTCTGCTCTGGTGGTGGCCATGGGCAGAATAATCTGGGATGGAAATGCAGGCCCTGTGAACAAAGCAAGGGTGGAGAATAGAATCCGTGGGTACACAGAGGTGGCATATTCCCAGGGCAGGACTGAGTCAAAATTGCTGCTTTTGTGAGCCCAAGATGCACCTGCCCCCCACGGGAGTATAGCTGGGACAAAAGCAAGCATGGCAGCAGCACCAGCCAAGGAAAGGTTAGGAAAGCAGAGAACTCAATAATATTAGCAAGAAAAGAACAAGTGATCCCATCTCAGAGTGGTCAAGGGACTTGAAGAGAAACTTCTCTGAAGAAGATAGGTGCACTGCCTACAGACACATGAAAAAATACTCATCATCCTTAATCATCAGAGAAATGCAAATCAAAACCACTTTGAGATATCATCTAACTTCAGTAAGATTAGCCCACATCACAAAATCCCAAAACCAGGGATGCTGGCATGGATGTGGAGAAAAGGGAACACTACTACACTGCTGGTAGGAATTAGAGATCACACAGGGATCTAAAAATAGACCTGCCATTCAATCCTTTAATTCCTCTATTAGGTATATGTCCAGAAGACCAAAAATCACTTTAAAACAAAGATATTTGTACCAGAATGTTTATTGCAGCCCAATTCATAATTGCTAAGTCATGGAAGAAGCCCAAGTGCCCATCAACCCATGAACGGATTAATAAATTGTGGTATATGTA
>CAUYTI010090264.1:0-17456 GCA_963575145.1 Galago senegalensis
TTAAAACAATAACTGAGAAAATGACATGAAGGCTGTGTTGACCAGTTTGACAGAAGTATTTCGGATTGCATGTGAAAACCCCACACTGTACCCTAGAAGTGCATTAATGTACATAGTTACCATTCAATAAAAAAAAAAAAGAAAGAAAAAAAAAGTTAAAATGAAAAGCCCAGGTTGTGAATATCTGATATGTTTTGATCACCCACTTCTATGCTGGGTCTCTACACCAGTCTAATTTCCTCTGGAGAATTCTCTCCCCCTCTTTGAGTGAAGTCCTGATGGGACCCGGGAGGCCACAGGGGTGGCTAGAGACTCCACCATCCTCCTCCCCACTTGGGACCCAAGCTCCGTCTGTCTCAGAAGTTCTTTGTGAGTGATTCGAGGACAGAGATCTAAATCTGTTTAAATCTGTTTCAAGCCTTGTTTTCTGGACTTTCCATCCATTCTACAAATGGAAGGGGAAGGGGGAAAGGGAAGGGAATTCTCTTTCTGTAAATTCCATTTTCCTTACGATGGCCAGAACTGATTTCTAAGAACTTCAACTACTACATTCCCTTCTCAGAAATTCAACCCCAAATACCCAAGTAGGCCATCCGAAAAGAAAAATCATGACAGAAGAAAGACAAAAAAGCTAGAGGCAGGTAACAACACTGGGAGAACCACAGAATTCCAGCCCTGGGCAGGATCATAGCCATCACTTCATTCAATTCCTTCATTTCACGCCCAAGAAAAGAAAAGGCCCAGGGAGACAGGAGGACTTATCTGGAGCCACAGAGAGGTTTGCTAGAGAGTACCCCTCAGCACCAGCGCCATTAGATGGCAGTGGGTGTCACAGTTTGGTTTTTTTTTTTTTTTTTTTGCGGGAGGGAGTACAATTTTTATGTTACATTGTTCTCACTTCCAGGGTAAAGTTCCATTTGTAGAAGAGCCCTTCACGCAGGGGGCTTGTTTTACACCCTCACATTAGGTGAGATCCCACCTCACATGCGGCATGACTTCGGGTTCTAAAACTGGCAGCCAACACAAGAAAAGGATGTCAAGATTGAACACATTTTCCTCCAGTCAGCACATACGCTTTCTTGGCCTCAGCTCAGCTCCCTATCACTCTCCAGAACCTGCAAGACAAATAAATTATCCCAGGATACCTCACAGACCCATAATGACGGAGTGGCTTGAAGTCCAGCAACATCTGACTGAATCCCAGCTCCAGATAATGATTCTACATGATCTAGGAGACCCCCCCTCCCAAACCCCACCACACCCACACACGACATCCCAGTGCCTCTCACAAATCCCTTACCTGCCGTACCTGCTAGTCCATCCTCCTGTGAAAGGGCCACTGTGGTCAGACCAGGATTTCCAAGCCCTACCTAACGAATGACCTGCTGATGACATAAGACAATGAGAACAATGACAGTCAGCTAAAGATTTCTGGCCAAGGCCGTGAGATTCACTGCAGCAGAACGTGGCCTGTACCATGTGACCACAGAGAAAGGAAGGAAAGAGAAGCAGCGTAATCTGCATGTCTGTTCAGAGCAGAATCTATGAACTGTGGGTACAAACTTGTTCTCTTTGGCCCTGGTCCACCCATAGCTGCTGTGAAGCCCCTCAGCTTCCAGAAGCCTGGGGCAGACACAGAAGCCCAGACATGTAGCTCCAGGTTCCCATGTACACATGTGCAAATATGACCTCTCTGCCCATGACACACCTGAGGGTGAGTTACCTCAGACATCTGGACAGCTCAGTGCAGCCCTCTGGCAACCCAACTCTCCTCATATGCTGGCCCAAGACACAAGTCCTAGTTCCTAATCATTACATTCTGGGGGACTAATCATTTGGCTATTTCCATACCCACAAACCTTGCATGCAGTTGCTAATTCCTTTTCTTTATAAGGTTCACAGAACACATTTAAATTTTTTTTTAATCCAAGATACAAATGTCTCTATTATATAGGAGACCATCTGGGCTGCTACAGCTAGCTGGCTATGCTGCCATCAGCTTTTTTTAGAGTTCATGAATCAGTTGCCAATAAGAAAAAAAAAAATAGTGCCGAGACTGCTTTCCTCCCCTGCATTCTCCCCCAGCAGAAGAAGAACTGTATCCCTTCATCAAAATGGACCATGTGAACACAGAAACAGAAAAGATACCTAAGACTTATGCTCTGGAAATGTCAGCCCACGGTTCTAGCCCCTATGGAGGTGGGAGGTGGTGTCAGCTTACTTCCCATCACTGGGGCCCACCAGCTGGGCTAAGTAATATTGTGCAACCTCCACAGATCTGAGCTATATGCAAAGGAGAAGGAATAAAAGGAGGTCAAAATCAATGGGGAAAGACAAGAGGAGGAAGTAGAGTGAGGGAAAAAAAGGGTAGCCAAAGCCTGATAGCCCCTAACCCCTAATGCCAGGGACTCACAAAAACCACAGACTTTTCCTGAGGCCCAAGGACCTGCTGAGCCGAGTGGGGGAGCTGAGTTCTAAGTGCTATTATGTGGCCACAGAAGGGAAGCCATGTAAATGGGAAGCCAAAAAACTGAGAAGATGAATGGAGACGCTAATGAATGGCCAGGGGAGAAAGTCAGTGGATTCCGGATAGCCTGGCCTGCTAGTTTCTCTCTTATGAAGAGAAAAGGAATCCAAAAAAAGGTAATCACTGGGTCATTCAGTCAGACCAGCGTCCTGGCATGCACCTAAAATTTTTACAAACACTACAAAGGATCAGAAGTTACAGCTCCATTCTGGCCAGACAGTATCCCCAAGGACAGAAACCACCCACCTCACCCATTGAAGGGTAGTTGTGGGTGTTAATTACCCTCACAAGAGGGCCACAAAAACAGAGTTAGGAGCATTTGGCCACAAGCCTGTAAGTAGTGAGAAACACACAGTACTGAGTCCATGTGTGCAGTTAACTGTTCCCACAAAGGCATTTAGTCAAAACCTATGTTATGTGGAAAGAAGCGCCTCAGTATTCCCCACCTCCCACACTGACCGAGGAGAGAAAAAGTGGTTCTAGCCCAACAAAATTAAGTGTGGGATTTGCATTGCTATAGAATACTTTTGTCATGGTGGTAATTGGCACATGTATGTGCATGTGTGTGTGAGACAGAAAGAGAAAGAAAGAGAGAGAAAGAGAAAGAGAGAGAGAAAGGAAGAGAAAGAGAGAGAAAGAGAAAGAGAAAGAGAGAGAGAGAGAGAGAAAGAAAGAGAAAGAGAAAGAAAAAGAGAGAGAGAAAGAAAGAAAGAGAAAGAGAGAAAGAGAGAGAGAGAAAGGAAGAGAAAGAGAGACAAAGAGAAAGAGAGAGAAAGAGAGAGAGAGAGAGAAAGAGAAAGAGAAAGAAAAAGAGAGAGAGAAAGAGAGAGAGAGGCAAAAGCAACCCAGGAGATGAACACATGAATGGATGAACAAAAGGCAGAAAGCGAAAAATCACCTTCACAAATCTGCGCTTGTTTTTTGTTTGTTTTTTATTTGGTTGGGGGTTTTTTGTTTGTTTTGTTTTGTTGGAGTTTTTTTGAGACAGAGCCTCAAGCTGTCCCCCTGAGTAGAGTGCTGTGGCATCATAGCCGACAGCAACCACCAACACCTGGGCTTAAGCTACTCTCTTGCTTCAGCCTCCCAAGTAGCTGGGACCACAGGCACCCGCCACAACACCTGGCTATTTTTTGGTTGTAGTTGTCGTTGTTTGGCAGGCCCAGGCTGGATTCGAACCTGCCAGCTCCAGTATATATGGCTGGCGCCCTAGCTACTGAGCGACAGGTGCTGAGACGAACATCTGCGTTTTTTTAAACCACTCTGTGACTCAAGGCAGGTTAAATAAACTAGAAAATGAAAAGAGGGCCTTCACCTAACAAATGCAATCGGTGTAACCTGGTTTCTTATACCCTCAATGAATCCCCAACAATAAAAATAAATAAATAAGTAAATAAACTAGAAAATGAAATCATCCCCAAATTGTCTCCCTGTAACCCAACGACCTGCTTCATTTCCATCCCCCTAAGAGTCCCCAGATTATGGGCAAAAGTCAAAGCATGAGCCTTGAGTAAAGCTGCCTGGTCCTCATCCCCCCTCCTCCACACAAACCACCTTTGCACTGATTTGAGAGCAGAAATGCAAATGAGGTTTTAATGAAAACAACAAAAAAAATTTTTTTTGACAGGATGCCCTTTGTTCCTAATAGCAGGTGCATTCTCAGTTCTCATACACCCAAAACACTCTCAGCCCCAAAACCATGAAAAACACTAATTTCTTCCTGAAGAAATGGCTATGAGCACAAGGAAAACTCCAAGAGTTGTCTTTAATAAAATCTCTGGTACCCTTTGTAATTTCTGACAACTAAAGCTTAATGCTAAGAATTCAATACAGATTTTATAACTATTTTGTTCACTTAAAGGACATGAATGTTCCAAGTAATGTGAATAAAACAGAGCAGATATTAAGCATATGCATAAACCTAGGATGAGGTTGCTGATCCATCTTGAAGGAGGAGGCAGGTGGTAGCAACTGCCAGGGGCCAGAGAGTCCAGAAACAGCAGAGATGATGCAGGAAAGACTGAGGAACAAAGGAGTTTCTCCTTGTAAGAATAAAGGGGCCACAGAAAATTAAACATAGTGGATCCAGCAATTCCTGTTCCTTGAGTATAAACGTGAGAGAAGTGCAGCAGAGACTGAAGAGCTTTGTTAGTCACTGCAGCCTCATTCACAATAACCAAAGGTGGAGCTGTCCAGTGTTCACCAACAGATGCGTAGATTAACAAAGCAAAGTGTATTACATATGGTGGAGTGTTACTCAGCCATGCAAAGGAGGGGCATTCTGACACATGATACTTGGATGAACCTTGAAGATGTTATGCTAAGTGAAATAAGCAAGATTCCACTTCTCTGAGATACAGAGAATGAGCAAATTCATAGAGACCGAAAGTAGAATTGTGGTTGCCAGGGGTGGTGGAGAAAAGTCAGTGGGAGTTATTGTGGAATAGGTATAAAGATGAAAAAGTTATGGAGATGGATGGTGGTGATGGTTGCACAACAGTGTGAAAGTGCTTAATGCTACTGAGCTGTACACTAAATAAAACAGCTAAAAACAGCAAATGTCAGCAGGGCACCGTGGTTCACACCTGGTTATCCCAGCACTCTGGGAGGCCGAGGTAGGAGGACCACTTAGGACCAGGAGTTTGAGACAAGCCTGGGCAGCAAGACCCCATCTCTACAATATCCCAGTTTAAAAATTAGCCAGGCACAGTGGAATGCATCTGTAGTCCCAGATACTCAGGAGGCTGAGACAGGAGGATTATCTGAGCCTTAGAGTTCAAGGCTATAGTAAGCTACGATCACACCACTGTACTCCACCCTGTATGGCAGATAGACACTATGTTTTTTAAAAATAAAAGTAAATGTCATGTTATTTTACATATATTTTAACACAATAACTTGTAACTTGACAAAATGGCCTGGGTACTAATTAAGTGATGGAGACTGGATAAAAATACCTGCTCTAATTCAATGCACAATTAGTGTCTATACTAAAGTTCTGGAGGCAGAGGTAAAACAGATACTCCTGCTCTCTCTGTGCCTGCAGGTAACCAAGCCCCTTATCAATCCCCTACCTGCATAATTCAACTATTCAAGAAAATGGCCCCCAAGAGTTCAGTGGTGTCTGCAGAGGCCCATCCCAGGCAGGAGTGCCAAGGCCTATGGTGGCAGCAGCAGACGACTGGGAGCCCCTGGAGAGAGAAGCCATTCCTCTTGGAACCACACTCCAGGCCTCGGGGTCTCGTTGTCAGACTGACTAGTGTGTCCCAGAGATGGTGCTGCCCTGACTCCCCTTCAACTCACGGAACAGATGGCAGCAGCCATCCTCAGGGCCCAGGGGTCTGCCAGTGCACACAGCACCCACAGCACATTGCCAGACAGCCCACCCACAGGGGCCTGCTGGGCACAGCTCTGCAGCCAGCCACCACCACCCCCAAAGGCACAAGCTCCCCCTTTTCTTCAAAGGGATGAGATCCACAAGTTTCTGGGTTTATGAGCCAAATGAGGCTGTCAAAGAGGTGGCTTTTACTGCAGTTGTGGTTAACCTGAGAGCCGCCAACCAACAGTCACACACTCCAACATGGGTTCACTGTGTCCTCTAAGTCCTGTGAATGCATAAATTGGGCACAAAGGCCCTGCACCTACTTCACTTGGAGAGTCCAGGCACAGGCACACCCAAAGCATGTTAAGAACCCAAGGTCACATGTAGACAAAGGCAAATGGGCCACATGCATGAGTTTGTCGTGTTGTAGGAGTTTGGACTAGGTTGGAGAGAACAGGGTTGATAATGGTAAGAGTTGAGCTAGACAGTGAACGAAAGTGGGGAACTTAGATCCAAGAAGGAAGAAGCCTTTTCTTCTTGAGAGAGGAATAAGCAAACATCTAAGAGGCAAATATAGAGTCTGCTTGTGGAGTTGGGGCCATATGAAGGGGAGTCATAGGAGACCCCCTGGAAAGGTAAGTAGATGCCCCATTTTAATAGGTCTCCAACACCAAACTGGGGGTTAGGATACCATCCCAAAGGCAGTACACATCTTGACCCCAGGAGATCCCAAGACTTCAGGCCCCATACCCAGAAGCAGGGATCATCCTAACCAAGTCTTTTAGTGCCTCGGACACTTACACACAGACATGTTGGTGGCCTGAGGATATCAGCCTAGTTATCTCCTTTAGTTTTATATTTGGCCTTTATTTTAGTGTACATAAGAATGTCTCACATTTACCTCTCTTACTATGATAAATAAGAAGTATTTGCCAGCCTGATCATTAAGCCCTGGATTGGTACTCAGAGACTAATTCAGAATTTAATTGGATACTTGGAGTTTTCAGTGACCTTTGGGTAGTTAATCAGATACCAAGTGCCATTAAGAAGTGCAGCCAAGTCTCAGTTACCTGTGTTTAGATGCAGACACTCTGGCTATAAATGATCCCAAAGAGTGACCACCTCCAGCCCTACAGATCTGTGTCTGTCAGTAGTGCGTATGGCCTGGCTATTTGTAGCAGGACTGAATTCCTTTTCTCTGTAACAGTTTACATTTTCTCCCCAAGGTTCTCTGAGCTACTAGAAGATGAGGCAACCCAGATGCAATGTGAACGGTAAGCATGTCAGTCTGAAATTTAATACCTGCCTTTCTAAGGCACAGGGAGACTATACACACCTGGTGGTTAGAGGATGGAAGAAAGGCGAATTTCACAGTGACACATCATCAAAAATGGGTGCCTTAAGATACCAGTGGGTGGTGTCAGCTTACTTCCCATCACTGGGGCCCACCAGCTAGGCTGAGTAATATTGTGCAACCTCCACAGATCTGAGCTATATGCAAAGGAGAAGGAATAAAAGGAGGTCAAAAGCAATGGGGAAAGACAAGAGGAGGGAAACAGAGTGAGGAAAAAAAGGGTAGCCAAAGCCTGATAGCCCCTAACCCCTAATGCCAGGTACTCACTAAAAACCACAGACTTTTCCTGAAGCCCAAAGGACCTGCTGAGCCGAGACGGGGAGCAGAGAAAGAATCCACAGGGAAGAGGGAAAAGAAATGGTCAGGGTCCCAGAAAACACAGGGAGACATGGACAAGGGTCAAAGCCAAAGAGGTTAAGATTAGCAACATGTGGTGTCCAGAGACTGCCCAGCAGGACACCACTGGAGCCCTTTTCCAGCTCTGGGCTGAGAAGGCAGAGGTCAGGGAAGACAAGGCAGGGACAGGAGAAGAAATGAGGGTGTCAGGAAAATAGGCAAAAAGCACTTACCAATTCTGGGTGGTGCACGCAGAGGGCTTTGTTTTGTTAGTCTCCTTGGTTTGTGTGTGTCTAATGTAAGCATATAAAGAGGGAAGGGAGGCAGGATGCGGTGAGGCAAAGACAGTCTGCCATGAAAGAGATCCAGCAGCATCCAGGACCTGGGCTCTGGCGCTTGTCTCCACGTTCAGTGGCACTGCAGCCTGCGTACCTGCCCCAGGAGGATGCAAAGGGCGGTGGCTGAAAACACAGGCAAGTGGGAAGAAGTGACAGAGCAATGCCTCAGGGCATGGGTGGGCAGGAATTAACTTCAGACAGGGGAGAGACTCTGTTTCTTCTGAGTCTGGGAAAGAAAGAGAAAATAGGAATCAAAGAATCACAGAGGTCTGGACAGCAGCAGGATAGTGAGATGTCCCTATCTGATAACCTGTACCTTCTCTGTGAGTAGCAGGGAAAGTCATCTGCTCAGAGGAGTAGTGGTGAGATTTTGGGAGCTTGTGGGGGCTCTGAGAAAATGACAAAGATTTAGAACAATACTGTGGCAACTGAAGGAACTGACCCATATGACACCGATGAGGTACTGCAATACTGAAGAGCAATCTGGGCCACAGTAGCTCTCAGGCACCTCGAGTGGTAGCAGGTGGGTTCCTGGAAGACCGAAGCATCCACACAGGGATGGACAGGGGACACTGAACACAGCAGTTCAGAGCAAAAGGAAAAGGTGAATGGCACACAATGGGGTCTGATGGCACAGAGGAACTGAATCCTTGAGGGATGATTCACTGAGAGAAAAAGGAAGAGTTACAGTCAAAGTAAGGGCCAAGAGAAGGAGCAGAAGACCATGGGAGGGAGAGAACCAGGGCTCACACCAGAAAGGCAGGACCAGAGTGTGGTCAGGGCCTAGGAGACTGTAGGGATGGTAGTGGGGAAGTCAGATAACCATCTAGTGGGGAAGTCAGATAACCAAGAGCACCAAGATAATACAGGACACTAAGGATGAGGCTGTGACCAGGTGCCAAGTCCCCAGGGTGTCCTTGGAGAAGTGACACACAGGAGGTAGGTGACAGTGACAAAGAAGGGTGGTGAGTGTACCATCCAGATGGTGTATGGGAGAGAGCAGCACCAGAGGGATCTGTTTGCATACTTACTGGGAGGGAAGTGCACAAAAGCAAACTAGTCCAGGGAAGAAAGCATAGAGCATGTGGGTAAGAAGTTCTGGACAGCAGCAGGATAGTGAGATGGAAAAGTGGACAGAAGGAAAAGAGGCCAGGCAGCCAAAGGGGCTGGGTACAAGGCAGGTGCAGGCATGGCTTCAGGACAGCAGAGGTAGATCCAATTACCTCGCAAAGGCTTTACAACACTGTGGTGTTTGTTCAGTGACCCTAAAGTCAAAGACAGGTTGTTTGAGTGCTTCTGTAACATTCACCCCAGAGAGGCCTCAAAACCTCACCAAGCAGCTGGGATTAGGACCAGTGTCTGCTGGTTTCAGGGGATTTCTGAATTCTGCACCCTTCTCTCCTCCCTCTCAACATGACTTCATACAATGATGACATAAGCCTTCTTTTTTCAGGAGTAATTAAGGAAAATGGTCAGCCAACATCTCAATGCAAGCAAGGATCAGGTGGCACAAGTCAACACAAACATCACACCTTCAAGAAGGTGCTCTCTCCAAGCACAGCCAGCACTTCTCCCTAAGCTGTCCCTGTCCAGGTGAGCCAGCTCCTCTATCATCAAGAAGGGCCCTGTAACCCATGAGAATGGCCTATCATCATCTTCACAATTAGTTTCCAAGGTTTCAAAGTGCCAGGGTACCAGGAAAAATGCATGCATCCAAAATGTTTAGAGAACAGTCCCCAGGAAGCAACCAGAAGCCAAATCAGACATGAATTACCAGAAACGCGCCAAGCCAGCGGTAACAAGAATGTGTTCCACGAGTATTTACCAGACACCCTAGATAACACTTGCCAGGTACCACTGTAGGCTCTGCAGAAACAACAGTACTGTGGAAAAGGGCCCTGCTCTCAAAAAGCCTCCTTCCACTCTAGCCAGGAGATGACAGACAGGGTAGAAGGGTAAGGGGGGAGAGGGACAGGACAGGCTGAAGCTACAGACACCCATATGCAAGTGAGGCGCTAGAAGAGCCTGGGATGTCTCAAATAGAACAAAATATAGAGACCAGGGAAGGCATGGCAAAGACCACAGTACCGTATCTGTGCAGCCCAAAGTAGGGCCTTAGAAAACAGGCTATTGTCAATTCAAAGCATTCTACCATTTCACATAAACCCATATTTGTCTCCAGATGAATAATTTGAGAAAAAAGAATGTTTACTAGGCTGAAACCAGGTAAGAGGCTCCACCACAAAGACACTCTGCCCAGCAAAACTGTCTCTCAATAAACACATCTGTTATCATCTGTCAGGGGTCCATAAAAGCCTCTGATAGCAAACACTGCTATGAATCCAAAGAAATCTCAAGGTGAGGTGAGACACTGAGTCTTTCTAGAGATTAATGGGAATTAAATCTTATCTGTAAATTGTCAAAATTCAGTGACTCTAGATATAAAAACTTTAAAAGACAAAAACCTGAGATAACCAATAAAGAAGCTTTGATCTTTGCAGAGAATGGCTTCATCTACGTTTATATGAATGTGACAGTCCACAAACAGCCTCAATCAAGCTGGAGCTGAGAAGGCATTTGTGAGTAAACATCTAACAGTGGCTGGAAATACACATGACTCCACATACAAAACTCTTTAGAACACCATTTTTCCTTCTAAACATCCATATGCAATTTTTTGGGGGGCGGCCGGGGCTGGACCTGAACCCACCACCTCCAGTATATGGGGCCAGTGCCCTACTCCTTTGAGCCACATGCGCCACCCCACATGTAATTTTTTTAAGTACAGAAAAGACACCTAATCTTTTCTGACTAGTGAGATTAGGTGATTTTGTTTCATCATATCACTGTATTTTAAAATTTTGAGCAATGAACCTGTATCATTTTATAATTCAAAAAAATAATAATTTTTTCTTTTAAAAAAGGATAGTTTTGAGTCTTATTGCTCCAATTATTATAACTCAAATTTGAACTTCCAACTCTATTTATTTATACAAAGAAACCTACTCCTTTGAATAGGATAGAAACTATTATCAAAGTTAACAATCCAGGGTGGCACCTGTGGCTCAAAGGAGTAGGGTGCCAGCCCCATATACTGGAGGTGGTGGGTTCAAGCCCAGTCCCGGCCAAAAAAAACTGCAAAGTTAACAATCCAATGTCAGTGACTATAATTTGAGAAAAGGCTTAGGTATAAGAGGCTCACAGACCCCAGCTCCAATCATACCAGCTGCGCCATTTCAGGCAAGTTTCATAACTTCTCTGATCCACAGTTTTCTCATCTGTAAAATGTCAACTGTGGGGACTAAGGGGCTATCGTGTGCCTGGAGTTATGCAAACCCATAAAACAAAAACAAACTTCAGTTTTATTCTGCTTCTTCCAAGAATAACAAATGTACTCGAAAATGGTGACTGATATAAAATAAATTGGTAATTTCAAATATTTTCATCTGAAAACAAATGTAGATAAGTTTCAAAGTAAAAAACAAGACTGGAAAGAAATGTACTTATGACAGGCCACATCTTTCCTTGCTCCCAGACATGCTAGGAAAGGGTAGGTGAACAACTGGAAGTACCTCTCACAATCCTCTGTAAAGTGCCTAAAACTGAGGTTGGCCGACAGCAGACACTCCAAAATAGCTACTATCATTACCCCTAAGTAGATTTCTTACATAAATGAGAAAAATGTGCCATCTTCAGACCTCACAGCATTTTAAGATATGTCTGTGTGGCAGGTGTTTTAACTGCCATATATTGTGAAGTGCCTATTCAGTATTTGGGGTATCAGTATATGCTGTGCAATCAATATGGCACATCTCAAGAAATACATAAGAAATATAAAAAGCTGGAAGGAAGACAAACATTCTAAACACAGAGCCTGGATTTGGGTCAAAATAATTACCACACATAACCAACACCTACACAGATATAAAGTGTGTCCTGAAATTAGTGTGTCTCCAATTCCCCCTGATATCAGTATTCAGGAACCAAATCAACGTGATGGGGTTTGGGTTGTTCGATATGGGGAAAGAGAGACAACCACTAGGAAATGAGGGCTAGTAAGAATTGGGAATTCTTACTGTGTCTTGAGTTGGAAGAACATAAATTCCTTTTATTCCTAGAAACAAGAATCTGGCCACCCCCACAAGTAATCTGGACAGAGCCCAACTTAGAACTGGACTGTACACAGGTATCTGGAGATAAGAGGTGAGCACTGGGAACCCAGACAAAAGAGGCTCATGCAGGACCATGGGACACCTGCTTTTCATTCAAATACCTCTTACACTGAACTTCACAAACCACTCCCTTCATTAACCTGTTCTTGAATTATTTATTATCTTGCCCTGAGAGAGAGAAAATTATTCTTTCTGGTTACTTGTTCTACTTCAGGGGCTAGTTCAGAAAATTTCAAGCCTGATAGAATTGGATGGAACTTTCTGGCCAAGGCAAAAACATAAAAAATAGCACAGGAAGTATTTCTGAACAAATGGAGTAGCGAGCCTTTCAGAATGTACATAACTGCCCAAATCCATAGAAGCTGAGAAAGTTCCTTTAAGACACACTAGCTGAGGTCTGTCTCACTGTTAGGGCGTGACATGTTCTGTACCATATTTTATTCTAAATTAAAGTTCCATTTTCCCCTAAAAACTATCGGCACTTTAAGGCTCAGTTTTCTACCACAGATTAGATGCAGCGTTCCAGGGTCTCATTTTGCTTTTTAGAAGCAATGGAATTTTGCCCCCTCTAAGGCTCCGTGATGAGGAGAGGGACTGAGCAAAAAGCCTGTTATTTAGAAGTGATGGAGTTCTGTGCCCTCCCAGGGCACAGAAAGATTTTTGAGCAGCTCCCAGATTTCTGTATCTGAATAGTTTTTCTCTCACTCTCAGATTCCTGTATCAGCTGATTCACAGATTTATAGGGGAATCATCTCACTGTAGAGCTGTGGGAGGAAGCCGGGCGAGCCTCCTGCCTAGGTTACAGGGCTGGAAGCTGAGAAAGCTTCCCTCCGCAGGCTCCCTCTCCTCCCTGTCAGAGACCCAGGTAACAGGAGCTGCTATAGCTTCCTAGTTCTATTTTAAGATAAACTCTCTCATTCTCTAAACCACTAACACAAAACACGGGCATCTCAGTTTTCTCGGCAGTTTTCTTCAGGTCTTCATTTGGGGTCACTCCCCACTGTGTGCAAGTTCTCTGAGGCTCACCAAAACCAGGCTTCCAGGGAAGCGTCAGAGCGCTTCTCTGTTACCCTGCTTGCTGGGCAGGGCCAGGCTGTTAAAGGTGGGAGACTATGCACTGTGGCACCCCTAGGACACCTGACCTTGGCCATTCTTCTTGCCCTCTGAAGGTGAGGATAGGGAATCTGACCTCAGAGAAGGAAGACCCAAGAGTTCCACTTGCTAAACGTTGCCCAATCTTTTTGAGAACATCATCTTCAGTCCTGTAAGCTCTGTTGCTCTCTCTCAATACTTCTATTCAGAAGCTTTGGTCCTCTGTTCCCACACCACCCTGGAAGAATTGGGACTCAGAACTGCTGTCCACCTGGCCCACCTCCTGGAAGGGCCGCAGAAAGCTTGTACCCCCTCCCTGGGGATGCTAACACCCGGCCCAGGTCTGTCACCTGCAGAGTCTGCAGGAGTTGGATGTTCCGACCCAGGAGGGCAGAGGAGGAAAGCCTGCTCACCCTCGGCATGCCTTTTCTCTCGGCCTTATTATCCCTTTGCCTCCTGCTTTTTCTACCCCGCCTTCCGTTTGCCCTCCTTTCCACTCCACCACCTGGGGTCCCTCCTCTCGGCAGGTTCAGACTTTCCTACAATTCCTTTTACAAGGCGCTCTAGTCACGTTTCTACTTTGTCTCCAATTGCGTCTAAATGCAACCCACCGCAGATGCTGACATTTTAAACGTTTAGTTGTTATAGTTACTTGACTAACTGCTGGGACCTGGGGTGGGGCTCCTCCTTGGACAGCAGCCCGCGAGAGAGGAGGGGGAGAGGGAAGAGAAGAGTAGATGGGGGCGTAGCCGCCATTCTCCGGGGTCCCAGGACCCTGGAGAGGGTGTCCTCCCAGCGGTCCCTCCACCTCCAGCCAGGGCACCAGAAGGCACTCCCGGCGTCGCTTAGCCTCGAGGTGCTGGGACCTGTCGCCTGCCCCGTGACAATGGAGCGGCAGAGGGTCTGACTTGCAGGTGGGCGGCAGCTGGCCTCCCAGGTCATCTACGCCCGCAGCGTGGAGAGTGCGAGGTGAAATCACGGAAGGAAGTGAAAAGGTGCATTTGGAGAGAAAGAAAAGAGTTAGAAACCGCTGCGGGTTACTCACGTGCCAGATGGCGAAGAAGATGAGCGCCGCGCACAGCACCAGAGACAGCATGTAGCAGAAGGCTGCGAACGTGAAGGCCATGGCCAGCGGACCCCACCCACCACACACAGAGAAGCCCCCGGGGGGGTGGGCTGCGGACCCCAATCCCACCACAGAGAAGCCGCTGGAGACCCAAGCCTCTCCCTGGGACCGCACTCCCTCAAAGGGGGAGGCAGAAGGAAGCCACCGCTGCACAGTCCTCTCAAAGCCAGCGGCCAGGAGAGCGCACGGCTAACGGAGAGAGACTCAAGGGTCAGCGCACAGGGGCTGGTTCCCGCAAGGTCTGGCGACCCCGGACCGGGCCTTCCCGAGAAGGCAGGGAAAGATGCGTCGAATGCTGTTGGCGGGAACAGTCCCCAAATCGAAGACCAAACCAGCAGAAAACATCTGCCAGTAAGTGCCAACCACGAGCCCCTCGAAACCAACTCGGCGACGGATGCGAGGACTCCGTCCCCCGAATCCCTGAGAAGATGCGAGGACTTCACGAAAGACTGAGAGAGGAGGTCCCGTCCCCGGAATTCCCGGGAAGACGCTGCTTTCTTCCACTAAGCCGGAGAGAAGAGGCAAGCGCTCGGCTCAGGACCCTCCCGCACCACCAGGGTGCAAAACAGAGAGCGTCGAGCCAGGTGCCGGACGGACTCGGAGCTCCTCCCAAATCCCTGAGCCAGGAGAAAAGGTCTTTAGGTGGCCAGGTAGGTCCCCAAATCCTGCACCGCGGACCCAGCTTCCAGCGTAGCTGTGCGCTCCGAGGCGCACCCAGCCCCTCTCCCCACCTGCCGCCCCGGCCCGCCGGCTGCGGTAACTCAAGTGTTCAGGAAACTGGGAGTCGGGCCGGGGAGAGCGCGGGCTCCAACACAGCGAGCTAGCCCCGGTTCAGATGCTGGGGGGTTTCAGGCGGGTTTCAGGCCAAAAGCTGCCCCCACGAGAGCTCGCTCCACCTGCTGCTGCTACCGCCGCCTCTGCAGCTGGGAGAACTGTAGCGGCACGGCCCGGGATCCCCTCCCTCCCGGCGCCCACCCTCCGCTCCGGCTCCGGCTCGGGCGAGCACCCCACCCCAGCGGGCGGAGACTGCAGTCGCGGGGGTCGGAGAAACGTGGGTGACGAAGAGCCGACCGGGCCTGGGTGGCCGCTGCCGCCGCCGCCACTGCAGCCGTGCGCGCCAGCCTCTCAGAGGAAACTTGGAGCCAGCAGTGCCGCTGGGGCCGGTCGCCAGGCGGAGGTGGAGCGGGAGGAGTTGGACCAGGGACTCTTTAAACACGTGCGTCTGGAGGAGGTGGGAAGCTGCGGAAGGGTATGGTGTGTGCCTCGCGCCTAAACGCGCAGCCGCCCCTCCCTGTTCTGGCAGTTTCGCCTGTCAGAGCGGGAAGTGTGGGGACTGAGCGTGGGGGTTGCTTAGTGTTGACTGGGGATACGCGACAAACCCTTGTATCCTGGGCGCTGCTTGGGTGGCTTCTCCTACTCGGTGCCTAGGGCTGCGTTTACAGCTCTGCTCCCAGCCTCTGCAGAATTCTCCATGAGTGTCCTCGCTGCCTGTCCTCCATCCTCCCCCGCCATATGACCTTGGGATTGGGGAAATTTAGACTTAGTGAACTATTCAGGGCTGGCGAGGCAGCAACGGTGGCTCAGTGTTACTGTTGTTGGCGTAGTGGAATCGTCAAGAGCACGCTTTTGAGGACAGACCCCGGTCTAACTGCGAGTTACTTAACCCTCTTTAAACCTCGGTTCCTTATTTGAAAAACAGGGATAAGAACCAAATCATTTGAAAGGATTAAATAGGAACTAAATTTAAAAAAGCCTAGCACGAAGCCTGGCACTCGCTACACATCCAGTAAGTGGTAGGGATTATTATCTGCACACTTTGCTCCAGCGCCCCAGCATCTTCCAAGTTCTTAAACATACTTGCTTGGTAAGAGATTTCTGATCCAGCGGTGAATGAAATTACAGTCGTTCCTGACAGAACTTGGGTTTCAGAGAAGTTATCAAGTAAGGAAAGCGAGAGAGATATCCCGAAAGGCCAATCTGGGTGAAGATCAGACCCACATGTCTGGAGAGGATCTCAGAGCATATGGTACCTTGTGGGCACTAGATAAATAGTTACTGTTTGATTCTAACCCTGGTTTGCTGACTGCCCTGCTGTGATTCCGATGGCCATAGAACTGGAAGGGATGAATTACAGAGAGCGAGTCATACAGCTAGCTAGTGACAGAACGAGAATCCAGCCTGCACACTTCTAATCCTGGGCTCTTTCTGCTACATCCCAACATTCCTGCAGCTGTTTGGCCAAATCTCCAACTTAGAAACTAACAGCCTTTCAGCAGGAAGTGGGGCACTGGCACAAGTCCAGAGGCTGTTGCACAGAGCAGTCAACAGATCAGCATTTAATTGCCTATGGGTGAGGACTGGCTACATATTTTGCAGGGCCAAGTGCAAAGTAAAAATGTGGGGCTTCTTGTTTAAAAATTGAGAATTCAAGACAGCGACAGCAGAGCACTAAACCAAGCATGAGGCCTTTCTGAGCACAGACCCTGAGCAACTGTGCAGGCTGCATGCCTGTGAACCCACCCCTCATTTTGGTTAGACTCCATATCACTTTTTCTTTTACATAAGTATTTTTTCCTATAAAAAATTTGTCATTAAAGAAAATTTGGAAAATACAGAAATGAAAAAGTTAAAAACAAACACCATAGTTTGCCACACTCGGATACCACCGACACAATCGTGGTAGATTTCTTTCTTATTTTTTTTTTGCTTTTCACTTTATACAGATTATTTCTTTTCATTGTTGTAATTATACTGCATAAAAATTTGGAACCACAAAACAATAATATTAAATGAAAATGCAATAATGCAAGTATTTTTGAGTCCCCCTGGGGACTGATTTGGTCTTTTGTATCTGCTGGTTCTTGTTTATGGAGTCATAGTTCCTTGTGGGTCTTGTCATTCTTTATTGCATGCCAGCATTGTTTAGGAACTTTTTTTGTGGACATTGGAGGCCTAAAATGATATCTTTCTCCAATGAGGATTTTCTACTTCTTTTTCCAGGTGTATAGGGAATCGAGCATCTCTATTACCTTAATCTAAATTCAGTGTGTGAGATTTTTTTTTTTTTTGAGACAGAGCCTCAAGCTGTCCCCCTGGGTAGAGTGCCGTGGCATTACAGCTCACAGCAACCTCCAACTCCTGGGCTCAAGCGAGTCTCTTGCCTCCGCCTCCCAAGTAGCTGGGACCACAGGC
>CAUYTI010090269.1:0-11827 GCA_963575145.1 Galago senegalensis
TGGTCCCAGCTACTTGGGAGGCGGAGGCAAGAGACTCGCTTGAGCCCAGGAGTTGGAGGTTGCTGTGAGCTGTAATGCCACGGCACTCTACCCAGGGGGACAGCTTGAGGCTCTATCTCAAAAAAAAAAAAAAAAAAGAAACCAGTAGATAAACAACTACACACTCATGTGAGAGAAAAACACAAATTCAAGAGGGGAGGGAAGAAGGCAAGACATTGGTAACCTTGCATGTAACAGGCACAATATGAGGGTTTACAGCACACCCCCTGGGTGAAGGCTCACCTACAATTTAAACTTTACATGAGAAATGCAAACAGTGTAACCTAATCATTTGTACACTCATATTAATCTGAAATAAAAATAAATGTTAAAAATATATATATTATATAACTCACATAAAACACCTAGAATAGGCAAATTCCATAGAAAATGGAATGAGGTATTGGGGCAGGAGGGAAAGGGAATTCAGGAGTTAGTGTTTAATGTATATAGTAATTTGTGTTTTTTCTTTTCACTTCATGCATTTTATTGATAGTCTGTATGTGTATATATATATTTTATTATTTGTTTTTGAGACAGAGTCTCACTTTGTTGCCGTCAGTAGAGTGCTGTAGCATCATAGCTCACAGCAACCTCAAACTCTTAGACTGAAGTAATTCCCTTGCCTCAGCCTGCTGAGTAGCTGGGACTACAGTCGCCCACCACAGTGCCTGGCTATTTTTAGGGATGGGGTCTCGCTTTTGCTCAGGCTGGTCTCAAACCTGTGAGCTCGGGCAATCTACCCACCTTGGCCTCCCAGAGTGCTAGGATTATAGGTGTGAGCCACCACACCCAGTATATAGTTCATATTTTAAGTCTATAGTATGAAATCTTACATAGGGAAAAAGCTTCTTCCTAAAGACAACTATGAATAATCAAACCAGCTTTAATATGACTGACCTTTCAAGATCTTGTTTTGAATTAAACAAGTTAAATTTTAGCAAGTTTAAGCACTGTACAAAAAGAAGAAAACTGGTGTTCCAAGACATAAAGGCAGCCTTTGTTCCTGTCCCCCTTCTAAAACTTCAGGTTTTTAAAGGCTTCAGAAAGCTTTCCTACATTGCTGCCTGGTTCTTTGTATGAATCTAAGGAAACATCTATGCCAAAGCAGCTCTTCCTGGGAGAAGATAAAACAGGCATAGAGACATAGCCAGGCCAAATGCATGCCTACTTAACTTAATACTTAACTCATCCCATAGCTCTAAATTTTTAAAAGCAGCACGAGGAAAAATGGGAGCTGTCAAGAGGTCAGATCCAAACACTGAACCGTTAAAACACATACAAATCAGTTAAAATAGTAATAATGTGACACTAAGTAGAGTTAAGGTTGGGAAGCTGGTTCAGCCATACTTTGGTGCTGGGATAAATCTACAAGATGAGGAACTGATGGAGGAGGCTTGAAATAAAGAGGCACAGTGGTATGATGGGGTCTGCTTTCACTGCATGTCTTTGAGATAACTACTATTCAACCCAAGTGACTATAAAGCAGCTTGAGGAATTTTAGTAAAAAATCTTAATAAAAAACAAATATCTCTCTGTTATTTTTAGAGTGAAACATATGCCTGTTTCATTCAGATCTAAATGGAGACATGAAAAGAATCATAAAAGTGACACAAACTGTTCCAAGATCATCACTTGAGGATTCTAACACCCCAATAACAGCTCTGTTTGATGCTGTACAATTTAAGATATAAACTAGGATTACTCAAATGAGATCATCACTTGTTGGATATATTAGATAATAATTTAAAACTGTTCCACTTAAGGAAAAGAATTCTTAATTTCAAAATGCTAAAACTTTTAAAGGGCAGCAACTTTTCTTAGTTGCTTATTAAAAATCTGATTTAAAAATAAGTTAAATACTAGTTCCTGAAAGCTGGGTTCAAGATGGCAGCCAAGTAACAGCTTCTTTGCAACCAGGCACGGTGAGACAGGGGAAAGAAGACACCAGGCATCTCTAGCTGGTGGGATCTGCCCAGAAACATCCCTTTGGGAACACAGGAAGACAGCGAGAGACTTCTGGACCCCATGAGGGATAAAAACAGAGTGGATAACTGGCAAGTGGTAGGTGTGTTTGTTCAGTCGGAGGCTGCCCGCAACTGTAACTACAGTAACAGCGAGATTGTAATCAGGAAAGGCCTTACCTGCAGGCTGTCTTTTTTGTGGACTTGGGCACTCAAGTGACCTTCCTTTGGAGATCCTGGGCAAGAGTGAGAATGACTTTGAGCATTGTCTAGGGTACGAGACTGAGCCATGGAGCCAGAAGGGAGCTAATATTGTTCAGCTGTGGGCCACCTGCTTAGCCACTGTGGGAGAACTGCCCCTGCAGGCTTCGCCCTCAGGGTCGCAGCATAAGGATCACCGGGAGATCTTGGGCAAGTAACCTAGTGACTGAGCAGCCCAAAGGCCAGGACTGAGATGCTGGGTTAGAGTGGAGATCTCAGTGTTGGGCAGATTATAGCCATGGCCCTCAGGGGCATAGAGTGAGACCAGTTTTGGAGTATTAGATAAGTGGGCAGCTACTTCAGGAGAGATCCCAGCAAAAAGTGCTTCCTGGGAAAGCCTCTGCTTAGCTAAGGATAACAGTTTAAAGTGTCTTAAGGGAGCTGAGGAGACATTTAGCCTCTCAAGCTTGCAGGGTTTGAGAAATAAGCAAAGGCCTCCAGTCTCCATCTCATACAGCTGTATCAGCACTGTGATTAACATCTCATACTCCAGAAGATCACCTGTTGCCTGGACAATATTCAGCAAGATATATATCCTGTTTTATTTTTTGGTTTGGGTGTTTTTTTTAATTTCAACATTTTCTCTCTAGATTTTTCCTTTTGTTTCTTTTTTCTTTTTCCTTTTTTTTCTTTTTTCACTTTTCTAGGTTTTTTTTTTTGGAGGGGGGGGTTGGGTTTTTTTTTTTTATAAAGACCCTCAAGCTGTCACCCTGGGTAGAGTGCTGTGGCATCACAGCTCACAGCAACCTCCAACTCCTGGGCTCCAGCGATTCTCCTGCCTCTGCCTCCCAAGTAACTGGGACTACAGGTGCCCACCACAATGCCTGGCTATTTTTTGGTTGCAGCCATCATTGTTGTTTGGCAGGCCCGGGCTAGATTAGAACCTGCCGCCTCAGGTGTATGTGGCCTTAGCCACTTGAGCCACAGGCGCCAAGCCACTTTTCTAGTTTAAATACAATTTTCCATTGTTGCTTTAACAATTAGAACTTCATTTTTGCTAGTGTTTCTGCCCCTATTATTTGGGTTTTCCCCCAATTTTATCCCATAGGGGTTTTTGTTTGTTTGGTTTGGCTTAACTTATAGTATTTTTGTCTTTCCTCTCCACTTGATGGAGGTAGGGTACTGTGTCTGAACAGTCCAGCAAAGAGCTGCCAACCTCAAGGGAACCCACCGAACCCAACACCCCCAGAGGTTGGGGGTTTTTAAGGTTGGGTCAAATTACCCTATAATACACCTATATTATTCCTGTCTCCCTCTTTCTGAGACTGTCTTCTTTCAACACTCTCTTTTACTCACCCCTTCTCCTTGCCTTTTTTTCTTTCTTTCTTAAATCTTTTTTTCCCCTCTTGCTCTTCAATCTTTTTATCCTTCTGGTCCTGTACCAAAAAAACTCATCATAACTTTAGGCCAGAGGCACAGTAACTTAAAGAGCTAGAGAAAGCAAAAGGAAAATTAGGGCAAGGAAACAGATAAAAGAAAACACTCATGAGGAAGAATCAACAGAAAAATCCTGGCAGTGTAGGGCAATCCCCCCAAGGGACCATGAGGTAGCTATTACAGAGGATTCCACCTGTAAAGAAATGTTAGAAATGACAGAAGGGAATTTAAAATACAGATGATAAAAACAATGAAGGAATTGCTGAGAAAGTGGAAAATAACTAGTTCCTTGGACTTTTCACTTTCCAAATGAAGCATGTTGATTTACATTTTCAAACACACAATTTACTAGTTAATGCAATGAATTACAACACTGCTAGTGAATATTAAACGTATGAAGAATTCTACTATACTTAAGGGAAAAAAACACCTGACACTTTAACATGTGCCCTATCAATCTCTTGCATTACTAAAATATAGAATACTTCAGAAAGTAGCAATTAGCATACTCTTATAAGATTAGGAAAGGGGCAGCACCTGTGGCTCAGCAGGTAGGGTACTGGCCCCATACACCAAAGGTGGGAGGGTTCAAACCCTGCCCCGGCCAAACTACAACAAAAAATAGCCAGGTATTGTGGCAAGCGCCTATAGTCCCAGCTACTTGGGAGGCTGAGGCAAGAGAACCCAGGAGTTGGAGGTTGCTGTGAGCTGTGTAACGCCACAGCACTCTACCAAGGGCGATAAAGTAAAACTGTCTCTACAAGAAAAAAGACTAAGAAAGAATAAAAGTGCCCTGAAAATGTGGCTTCTGTGTACTCATATTGGTAAAACATTTCACAGGAAAGCCAATAAGGCACAACTTTGGAAAAAAAAATCAAATAAGGCAGATTATGAAATTATTTTGCTCACAAAGGAACAGGAAAAAATGAGAACAGAAATATCCTCTATCTTTAAAACATATATGAACAACCCCAAGGTGCCACTTAATTCCTAGCAAGCTGTAAAAATAAAATACAAATTTTATTAATACCTTTTAAGAGGTATTTTGCACCATTTACCTCCCTGTCACATGGGTATTTGGGGACGTGAAAGTCAGTGCTGATGCTTAACCCATTTCATGTGGTGGACACGTGGGAGGCATATGGTTAAATACAAAGTATATTAAGTGATAACTCTGGCTCAGCACCTATGGCTCAAGTGGCTAAGGCGCCAGCCACATACACCTAAGGTGGTGGGTTCAAAACCAGCCCGGGCCTGCCAAACAACAATAATGGCTGCAACCAAAAAATAACCGGGCGTTGTGGCTGGCGCCTGTGGTCCCAGCTACTTGGGAGGCTGAGGCAGGAGCCTAGGAGTTGGAGGTTGCTGTGAGCTTTGATGCCATAGCACTCTACCCAGGGGGACAGCTTGAGGCTCTGTCTCAAAAAAAAGTGATAACTCTCCATAACTATAATCTGAGACACAGACACTAGAGGAGAATACTTGGCACAGAAAAGATGTTTTGCCAGGGTGAGGACATTACTTAAGGTAATATAGCTAAACCAGTTTCCTAAAGTTTGGATGAATTTCAATAATCATGTTTTTAAAAGACTATGTATGTGTATACACGAACACCCAAATGAACAGATGTATCTCCTGGTACTAAGGTTTTCCTATGAACTGAGCCTCTAAAAAAATAGCTTTACGTTTTTAAACAAATGAATGTAATTTTTTCACTTACACAAGCATAGGCTTTTTTAGTATTTCCACAAGATAAATATCTCATACTATATCTCACTCTACAGTATGCCACAGTGATGGGCTTAGGTAACAGTTATACACTTAGAAGATCCTAACCTTGGTGTTATTTACAGACATGTACAGTATCACCTAGTCTGAAAGATGAATAAATGATATTCAGAATGTGGCTGAATGTGTGTTAACTGATCACTGGGAATGATAGAGCTTTAAATAATAACAGACAATAACTTAGTCTAATCTGGGAATCTACCCCTCTCTCCTGTGACTGGAAAATTTTAAAGATCAACATGAAATAGGAGCCATTGCTAAGGCAAATCTTTTAAGATAACAAAGGAGAAACTGACAAAGAGAAACTGTACATGAGAAATTATCAGTAACAGAGCTGCTACCAATTTATCCAGTACTGGAATCTGGATTTTTAGATCCTAAAACATTACTTTTTAAATATTTCCCTTTATTCTGGAACAAAAACTGGAGAAAGGACAAATGATTTCTTCAGAAAGCAATGACTCAGTTCAGGTTGTTACTTTACATATAAGTGCCACTCAAAGTGTACATAAAAGCAAAGGATTCCTGTTTGCTCATCATTATATCAGCTACATAGCTGAGAGTTCACATCTTAATTACATAACACTTTCTCTATTACCAGAAGCTAAGACTACTCTGCAACAAATAGGACAGATAGAATTCTCAGACAACCAGCGATCAATGCAGTGAACATGGTCCAAGATCAGTTTCCTCTTTGCCCACTTCCTGTCGTATTTCCAGTTTGTCTGGCAGAGTTAAGCCAGTCTATTACAGAGTTACCATTAGACACATGATCTGAAGCGTCTCCACCTCTATTTTCATCTGAGTTTTGTGGTGGCAGGCCCTCCTTAAATTTGTTGTAGTCTTCTTAGCAACTCTTCCTCAGTACTTTGACCTGGGGTGCCTAGCAAATCGTTCTCTTTCATAAGCCTATAATCTTCTTCGCTCAGGTTATGTACAAATTGCGATAGAAAGCTTCTTTCCGATCCAATTGGTCTGCGCTGTACTGTAGACTGATCACCATTTCCTTCATCGTTAGAATCTGAGTTTTCCATCTTGATGAACAAGTGGAAAATTACCTGACTTTTATGACAATAGTGATACCAGAAAAGTGACACCGCAGCCAGCTCAGCCGAGCAGGGCCTGGGGAACCTGCCACTTCTGTCTTGGTGGCAGCAGCCAACAAAAAAACCAGGCAGGTTGGGGCAAGCGAGGGAGCTTTCTTCCCCCGTTGAGCGCCGTTAGAGGACCTGTCAATCAAGGGAAAACTGGTGCCCATCCCTGATTGGTCCATTTTCAATCCTGCTCCTGATTGGTCCATTTTATGGACCAATCACAGCTAAGCTATTACACCTAGATAAGGCCCTGCCCAGAGAGCCTGGGGGCAGATCGTTGCAGACCTTCAAGGAAGATAGAGCAGAAGAACAAGGCAGCAGATCTTAGACTGTCCAGAAGAAGCAGCAGAAGCTATGGCACTTCTAGTGCTGATCCTGCCTTACAAAGAGGCTTGGCCCTTTGTAAGAGCTGTAGCTGTAACACCTCTGCTGCTGATCCTGCCTTACAAAGAGGCTTGGTCCTTTGTAAGAGCTGTAGCTGTAACACCTCCGCTGCTGATCCTGCCTTACAAAGAGGCTTGGCCCTTTGTAAGAGCTGTAGCTGTAACACCTCCGCTGCTGATCCTACCCTGCAAAGAGGGTTGGTCCTTTGTAAGAGCTGTAACTCATGTATTCTGCTCTACAAAGAGGCTTGGCTCTTTGTAAGAGTTGTTTTCATAAGAGCCGTAACACTTGTATCCTGCCCTGCAAGGAAGTTTGGTTCTTTGAGCTGTAAATAAAACCTCACTGTTCATTCTATGGTCTGTCGATTCATTCATCGAATCGTCAAGACCAAGAGTGTGGAAATCCAGTGTTAAAAATCCAGTATCATTGTGACTGTTGAGGATTTTCATCTGTCTGGCTGCTTCCAGTACAGAAATTCATTGAAGTCTATCAAGTCCGCAGTCTCAGAAAACTTCACGATCAAACCTGGAATTTCTAAGAAGAGAGCCAACTAGGAGACATAGCAGTTTTATTTCATGAAAATGAAGGAGTATCTGGAGGACAGGGACCTCATCACCAAATTGCAAGCTAAGCATGACATTCTGCAGAAAACCCTTGGAGAAAGTCAGTGTACAAATTGCAGTTTAGCCTTATGAATCTCAACTGTGAGAAAACAGGACTCCAGCCAAGCAACTTCTTTGGTGGTGGACATCTATATCTGCTTTATCAGCAGACATGGACTACAATGTGAAGGAATATTCTGGATGTCAGGATTGCACGTGTAAATGAATGACATAAAAATTTCCTTTAAGAGAGAAGAGGAGCCCCTGGCTCTGGACCAGAATGACCATGACATTGATTCAATAGCTAGTGTCCTGAAGCATTATTTCCTGGAGATGGAACACAATTTCTTTTACAAGGACATTTTTCATGACTTAATGGCTTGTGTTACAATGGAAAACCTGCAGGAGAGAGCTGTGTGTGTTTGAAAGTCCTGTTGGTCCTGCCCAAAACCACTCTGGTAATTATGAGATACCTCTGCTTTCTTCAATCAGTGAGTAGCCTCCCCAGTGAACAACTGGATTGGGCTTTGATTTGGCTACTGTAATTTTCCAGATGGACTTGGGTCTATTCGTCTATCATTTTAAAAAAAAGTATTTTTATAGCACCTGCTGTTCACAGTGCTAGGCTATAAGAATAAATTGTTAAAAAAAATAGATGTATCCTTGGTCAGTGCCTGTGGCTGAAAGGAGAAAGGAGCCTGCTGCATGTTTCAGGTGATGGGTTCAAACCCAGACATGGCTAAAAATTGCAAAAAAGAAAAGAAAGAGATAAAGCCTTGATGCCATTTAAATAATGTAAATAAATAAATAATGTTAAATAACAAAAACAACAACAACAAAAAAAAAAAACCAGAGAGCAACTACACATACTTAGCACAAATAAGAATAAGCTTAAATATGGGAACTCAAGGCAACACACATTGTGGTATTATCCATGGAGATCATGTAGTGGCTTCATCCTGGAATGTTGTTTTATTCGGGCTTCTGGTCTAAGATAATCACGGGACATTTCTGTGCCTTTCAGCTGGTGTCCTACAAGTGTTTCATTCAGAACATTTCTTTGCTCTCCATCCTCAGAAAGAGAGGTGATCTCCAATTTGTACCTTATTGATTACATTAACAGGTGAGATTCCAGTCACTAGGCTGATTCAAACGCTGAGATTTTTGTACAGCAGTGACACTCAAGCTGCATTTCAGATGGTGAAGCTGTATAAAGAAACTTAAGTAAGGTGCTCTTTGTTCTTTAGTTTTTTATTTTTTTGAAACAGAGTTTCACTTTATCACTCTGGGTAGAGTACTGAGTCCTCACAGATCACAGAAACCTCCATCTCCTGGGGTCAGGCTATTCTTTTGACTAAGCCTCCCCCAGTAGCTTGAATTACAGGCACCCATCTCAGTGCCAAAGTGCCAATCTATTTCTTGATGAAGATTCCCTGGGGCCATTTTCAAAATGACCACACTCATGGTGAGCCACCAGTTCAAACATTCAGGGGATATTTTTCAAACTATGTTTTGTGGCTAGGGGTGGTTCTTCATGCCTCTCATCTTAGCAATTTGGGAGGCCCAGACATTTGTATTGTTTGAGCTTCTGAATTGGAGAGTACACTCAGCACTAGTGAAATATGCATCTCTGAATAATAAAAAAATCCCAGATCTTATGCAGGCTCCTGGCACGTCAGCTGAGGGAATATGTTCACTGGATGAGAAGACTTGAAGTTTGCTGTGAGCTATGATAACACGGTACTCTACCAAAGGCAACAAAAGAATAATATCTTAATAATTAAATGGAGATAAGGATTTATATATGAATTAATGCTCATTTTTATTTTTTAATAGATACAGAGACTTTATTTATCACATTGAGTAAAATTCTATGTCATCTATAGATCATAAGAACCTATAACTCCTGGGCTTAGGCAATTTTCTTTTCTCAGTCTCCTGAATAGTTGTGAGAACAAGGGCACACCACAATACCTGGCTATGCTTTTTACTTTTGAACATGGATGTATTGTTAAAAACTTTCCACTAAATTTGAGGTCAACTTGGGAAATTATTCTCTCATAGGAATATTTATTTCTTACAACCTCTATTATTTGAGACTTCAGATTTTACACACCTGTGACCATTTGGTATTTTAGATTCTTGTAGTCACTCTAAAATGTCCACACAATAAATTCTTGACTCAAGTCAGTTTTTTATGCACACTAAAATTTCTAGATTATACACTACATCATTTCCCTTTTTTATGACATTGTATTTATTCCAGGATGTCAAAAGTATCAACATTTCAACAATTTCTCTATCCATTGGATAGCCTAAGTGTTTCTTGATTTAACTTCTCCTTTTTTTTTTGAAGTATATCTTCGTGTACCTTCCTAAGAAAAACTAAAAAAGAAATAGATATTTTGATAGACATTTTTATTTTGATGATTTTCTTAGCTTTCTAAGGAAAGCTAAAAGGGAGATAGATATTTTGATAACTTCCCTGTTATTTATTTCACTTTCTTTATGGTTTATCAGGTCAACCTGGGCCAATAATCCCTAATTCCAATTAGTCCAAGACCAGGGTCCAGACATCTCTGGATGACCCCTATCCATCAGATCAACTGGAAGTCTCCTAAGGAACCAAATTTAAAGGAACTTGTCCTGATTCATTGTTCCATCCTCTCCCTAAGGACCACAATAAATCTCCTTTCTGTATTACTGGATTCCATCTGCCTACTGACCTTTCCTTGGAATTTCACTCTTGTAAACTGTACATAGCAAAATTTATTTCCTTCTTTCCTTCTTTTATCTTTTCATTGTAGCCTTCTTTCATTATTATTCATGAGACCAAATCTCACTCTGTTCCCCAGGCTAACGTGTCCATGACATTAATATTAGACACAATGACATGCAATTCTTTGGATGGACAAAATTCATACTTTATTTCAGACTTCTGAAAGTTCTGTGTTCTTGTTTTACTGAATTGGATTCATTATTATATTTAATAATCAAAACCCTTTTGCAGGTAAAAGAACTACTGAGTAGAACGCTGCTGTGTTTTTGGCTATGGTAGGTGTAGAAGCCAATATTCAGAAAGGAGGAAATGAAGGGGTACAGCCACCCACGCTCAGATATGGAGGTGTAGCCTTATGTGCCCCTGGGGGAGCATGGCCCTAAGGTGGAATTTCCTTATTCTGAGGACATGCGTGGGCCTGATGAAATTCAGAAAGCTACAGTTCACTGGAAAGAATGTGCGGGAGGGCCACACCAGGTTGTATCTGGGGGTTGAACACATGTCAAGGCACTTTGTACTTTGTTCCTTTCTCCTCGTTAACAAAATAGGTACTAATTTTATTTAAGGGAATAGGGTAATAGAACATACAGCCTTGTGTTCTTGTGCTTTAGCCCTAATAAAACTTTCACAATTTGTATCAATTGTATACACACTCAGCAGTAATTGTGCTGAAATGGTATTTTTATGACACTTTCCGCGATTTCACTTCACTTCTTAACTATTTATTATTTTAAACTTCTATCAGATGTTTTAGAGTATATAAGACGATCATTAAACATAGGTAGTTACTGAGTGCCTGACTAAGTCTCCTTTTCATTCTATTCATACATTCTGAAGTACTTTCCTCTAAGTCTGTGAACAATTAGCCCCAAGAGCAACAACCCTCACTAAAGTTCAGTGTCACTAATACATCATAGTAACCTCCAACTCCTGGGCTTAGGTGTTTTTTTCTTCTTTGAGCCTCCCATGTAGCTGGGAGTACAGGGGCATGGCCTAATGCCTGGGTATTGTTTTTACTTTTAACCACAGATCTAGTGTTGAAAATTATCCCTAACTTAGATGTTAGCTGCAAAAATTAGTCTTTCATAGTGAATTTTATTTTCTTAAAACACCTACTAGTTAAGAATAGTTTTACAGAACTCTGACCCTTTCATATTTTAGACTCTTATAGTCACTCTGAACTTTACACAGTGAACTCTTGTACTCAGTCAGGTTTTTTATGACCCTAAAGTTTCTAGATTATATACTCCACCCATTCTGTTGCACTTTTCAATATGAGCCAATATTCCATTGCCCAAATCAATCTAGTACCCATGCCCAGATTTCTCTGGACGACCCCTACCCATCAGATCAACTGGCAGTCTCCTAAGGAACCAACAGCAAGGAAACATGTCCTGACTCATTCTTCCCTCTTTCTCCTGGAAACCACAATAAATCTTCCCGTATATGTAGGCCTGTATTCCATCTGCCTACTGACATTTCCTTGTAATTTAGCACTGGGAAGCTGTCCCTAGAAAATTTTCCTTCTTTCTTTTCTTT
>CAUYTI010090271.1:0-10769 GCA_963575145.1 Galago senegalensis
GAATTTTTTTTTTTTTTGAGACAGAGCCTCAAGCTGTCCCCCTGGGTAGAGTGCCATGGCATCACAGCTCACAGCAACCTCCAACTCCTGGGCTCAAGAGAGTCTCCTGCCTCTGCCTCCCAAGTAGCTGGGACCACAGGCGCCTGCCACAACGCCCAGCTATTTTTTGGTTGCAGCCATCATTGTTGTTTGGCGGGCCCTGGGCTGGATTCGAACCCGCCACCTTAGATGTATGTGGCTGGTGCCTTAGCCACTTGAGCCACAGGTGCCGAGCCATACCCAGAATTTTATACTCTGTATAATTTTTTTTTGATACAAGGTCTTCCTTTGGTGCCCAAGCTGGAGTGCGATGGCACAATCATAGCTTACTGTAACCTCAACTCCTAGAAGCAAACGATCTTCCCACCTCAGACCCCTGACTAGCTGGGGACTACAGGCAGATGGCACTGCATATAGCCTATAGTCTGTGATTTTAATTATTTGTATTATTTGAAGACATAGTATTTTGTTTATCCCCCCACTACCACCTGTACACTTTTTAAAGCTGCATAGTAAGTCCTGAAAATAAATATCACAATTACTTTTATAAGTAAACACAAAAATGATTAACTATAAGTAATTCGCTAGTGAATAGCAGGTATTAAAATATGTTCTAAAATCCTAACTTTCTACATTTCTTTAACTTATACCTTGTGTAACTATTAATACAAAAAAGCTTTGGCCGTGTTGCCTACATCCAGGGTTTTATTTTCCTGTGCTTTTGCCCTATTTCTAAAATACCCTGACATTGGGCAGTATGTGTGTGCTTACGTAGGTTTAGCCTAAGTAGAATTCAATTGTCTCAGCCTTATTGGCACTGCCATTTTATTATTATTTTGAGACAGAGTCTCACTATGTTGCCCTGGGTAGAGTGCCATAGCGTCACAGCTCACAGCAACCTCAAACAGTCGGGCTTAAGTGATTCTCTTGCCTCAATGCCCGGCTTTTTTTTTGGGGGGGGGGGTTGTAGTTATTGTTTGGCAGGCCAGGCTGGATTCGAACCCTAAAGCTCTAGTGTATGTGGTTGGCGCTCCAGCTGCTTGAGCTATAGGCTCCGAGCCAGCACTGCCATTTTAATGCAGTGTGAAAGTGTTAAATTTGGTAAGATACAATTACATTACAGTGTCGGTCCCTGAAATTGACCCAAAAGGCATAGACCGTCACTATCTCCCATTGGGAGCCCTGGGCTCAGTGCCAGCAGTGATATCACAGGATGATGCAACAAGCACCCCAGCCCTCTCTTACACTAATACGCACTGAGTGCTGCTGCAAAGCAGATAGTCTATGAGGAGAAATATTACCTAGCCTATCATGTAATCTTTTTCCTATATCAACTTTTCCCCAAAAGGTGACCCCATTGGGTGCTTGAGCTTAGTTAGGGATTTTGGATTCCATTGTTTAAGTAAAAATGTAAACTAATTTAGAAAATAGTAACAGAAACTTCTACAACGCTTTATAAATTGCCAAGTACTGAATGTATTGATCCTTTTTCTAACCCATTGGGGGATTTATGGCAGAATTAACCTACTTCATGGACAAGGAGAATTAAGTAATTCACTTAAGATCTGTCATTAAATTGTTGACAGAGTTGATTGTCTGCTGGTTCCAGGAAAACAAGTCCTTTGGACATTGCCCCCCAAATGTGCTAACATTTAAATCTTGGTTTTTTGGGGGTGGTGCCTGTGGCTCAAGGAGTAGGGCGCTGGTCCCATGTATACTAGAGGTGGTGGGGTCAAACCTGGCCCCAGCCAAAAGCTGGAAAAAAAAATTTAAAAAAAAATCTTGTTTTTTTACCCTTTTAAATCTTGAAAAATAATTTTAAGTTTCATATTCACCATCGTTAGTTCAGATTTCCCAAGTGTGAATTGATATCTTTTCACTAAATAAATGTATTTGTTCCAAGTTTGTAAACAAAACTGTTCCCCAGTGAGTGGTTTTAGGTTTTCTTAGATCTTTTTTTTCTTTTGATAGTAGCATCAGCTTTTATCCTAAAATACTTCAAATTTACCTGTAGGACACCTTGCCAATTACCAGGCTTTTATATACTTAGGGGACTATATATTTCTTAAATTTTGCCCTTATGAAAGCTTATTTGGCTAAAAGTAGGCTTTACAAATTTTTCACCTAGTTCCTTTAATTTTGGAAATGGATTAGTAGTAACTAGACCTGTAGACCTGTCAGTTTAAAAAAACAGACCCAAATTTCAAAAGCACCCTAACAAATGCCTGGTTTATTAAAATCTAAAAATACATTTTTACATAAAAATGTATTGGGTTAGTAATTACAGGCCTCTTTATTACTGCCTTTATTGGGTTTGTATCTATAGGCCTCTTTATTGCTGCAGTACCACTTCTTTGTTATATGGGTAATACATTTAATATCCGGAAAAAAACAATGGTTTTCCCAAAGTCAAACATGATGGGTCTTTTGACTCCCTGCCCAGTCCACTCTGTTTCTGCTATGTGGATTCTTGTGTATATGTAATAGAATTGAGAATTCATCATTTTAAAGTTAGAGTAGTGAAATGGGTAGCCTGATGTCCTATCAAAATTTTGAGTTAACGTCGAATTTCTTGAAATTGTCACAGCATTTGTTAGTCAGCCAGCTGGGTCATTTTTCTTTTTCTTTTTTTTTGGCTGGGGCTGGGTTTGAACCTATCACCTTCAGTATATGGGGCTAGCGTCCTATTCCTTTGAGCCATAGACGCCGCCCCTGCCCAAGCTGGGTCATTTTTCATACACACACCTGTATATATTGGATACGTGAGCAGACACCTGTACTCTCACACATGCCCCCTCACCTGTGCTCAAACCCTCAAATCTTAAAACTTCTCCACTCTGTATGACTGCAGAAATTCAGCAAAGTCACTATAATCCAGTAACCAGCAAATTCACCTCCACTTACCCTGCTTAAATGCGGAGTCCTGGCTCTGCCTCTGCTGGCCATGCTTCCCTGGAGGTGAGCTGACTGGCCCTGGCATTGACAACTTAGTGGTTATCGCTGACATTGCCCTTACTGCTGCTTCTCCCTCCCTCCTGACATCTGCCTTTCAAATACCTGCCTTGCAACTGTTCCTCCTTGATTTACAACTCCATTCCCTTTCATTCTGTATCACATACCATCTGCTCACATAAGTATGAATAAGGTATTATAAGGTATTTACTCAAAACTCTTACTCCTTCCTACCCTTTTAAAATCATCTGTCTAGTACAGCTTTGGATTTTTGATTATTAAAACCGCCAATCTCTTGGGCACGCATATGGCTCAGTGGGTGGGGTGCCAGCTCCATATACCGAGGGTGGTGGGTTCAAACCCGCCCCCAGCCAAATTACAACAAAAAAAAATAGCTGGGCATTGTGGCGGGGGTCTATAGTCCCAGCTACTCAGGAGGCTGAGGTAAGAGAATTGCTTAAGCCCATGAGTTAGAGGTTGCTGTGAGCTGTGTGATGCCATGGCACTCTACCAAGGGCAATAAAGTGAGCTGTCTCTATAAAACAATAAAAAAAAAAAGGGATTTTCAAAGAGCTAAATTTTAATTGAAATGCATGTTCAGAAAACTGAATTCTAATTATGGTGGTGACTTTGGTTCTTATTGTAAAAAACAGATATTTGAACTAGGTAATGGCACCCCTCACTAGGTTGTTTTTTGTTTTTTTGGTTTTTTTGAAACAGAGTCTCACTATGTCACCCTCAGTAGAGTGCTGTGGTGTCACGGCAACCTCAAACTCTTGGGCTTAAGCGATTCTCTTGCGTCCCTAGTAGCTGGGACTACACGTGCCCGCCACAACGCCCAGCTGTTTTTTGGTTGCGGTTGTCACTGGTATTTAGCAGGCCTGGGCCAGGCTTGAACCCACCACCTTTGTTGTCTGTGGCTGGCACCCTACTCACTGAGCTACGGACACTGAGCCACTCCTCACTAGTTTATATAAAAGAAAACAGGATTTATTACATCAAGAACTCTATTTGTAATTAGTGAGCCTTTGAAATTAATTAAATTTTATTCATGTTTTAAGTGAATGTTGAATTTCTTAAAATTGTCATAGCATTTGTCAGCCAGCAAGCTGGGTCATTGAGTCTTTAGGGGTCTACCTCTTGATGATCAGAGTTTGGAAACCCATGTTAACATATTGGTATCATTTTTAAGCATTCTTTCTACTATGCCTTTTAAAGGTAATGTAAATGGCGTTTCTTCAGCATGCCATTTTCGTCAGCCTTTAACCCGATGTTCAGTAGTGGGGCTAGCTAAAATTTGCCTGAATTTTTAAGATGACTTTATTTGGTTGGGCTTAACTTTGATTAAAAAAAATATGGTATTGCTGAAGATTAATAAGCTGTTATATGTAAAGAAAAAGCTTTTGCTTGACTATTACAAAGACCATTTAACTTTGCATAGCTTTTCACCTTCTTTGATTTAAATTGACAATATACCTCTAAGAAGGTAAATTAAAGGATATTTGGCACATTTGAATTTTTTAAGACAAAGAATTCATTTATAGGATTTATTCCTTTCCTTGAAGATGAGGGAAAAAAATACAGAATATGTATTTTGTTTGAGATATGTCTCTTCTTGTAGGAGTTGGAACGGAAACAGTTATTCAATTTCCATATCCTTAGTAAAAAGAATATATATGTTCTGTTGCTATTTTAGAACTATAAATATAATTTTATGTTAGTCACCATTTCTTCTAACATATACAGATTTACCCTTCTTCTAGTATATAGTTTATCATTGAAATAATAAATGGTATTTTAGTATTAATATATTTTAAATCATCGTGCTGTATTTGGGGAGGAGGTGGGATTACCTCTTCTTCCAAACAGAAATGAAACAAAAAGCAAAACTATGTCAAGGAACTGATTATTCTGCCATCGTCTATACCAAAATTTCTGATAATTTCACTATGAAATTCTCAACTGCAATTATGAAATATAAAGCACATTGATTTGTAATTCCTTTGGAGTAATTCTGTCAGCTGCGAGAAACATTTCCTTATAACTCAGTTCATTTTAGAAGGAGCCTTTTTATCCCCTGTGCTCTGTGAGATGAAAAAGTTAGGTTTCATCATTTCATCTTGTTCTTATTTGATTATTTCATTAACAATCAGGTTTTCCAAGTGTTTGGTTTTTTTTTTTTTTTGACATTTTTGTTAGGCTTTTGTATTTCTGCCGTGAGTTATCTTTTCACATGCTGTTCTTTTTTGGTTGTGATTATAGTGATCCTTAAATCATAAGAGCTCTTTTTATGTGAGGCTTCCCTTTTTTATGCTTTGATATTTGAAAAATAACTCTTTAACAGTTATGCATGAAGTTTCACAACATGGCTGCTTGATTTTTCTACATATCTACATTTTTCTTGATGGCACAGTCTTCAGAATATTAATTGATAATAATCATAGTAAAAGTTTGCTATTAAGATATGAATAATCTGATACAAACAAATATAAAGACTTGGAATATTCTCCATTTGTGAGCTAAGTCGCAAGCAAATCATCTTGCTTACCTCCCAGAAACAATAATCTGTAGCAATTTAAAATTTGAAGAGTGATTCTTTTGGGGTGGTATGTGATTATTGCTCTGGTTTGATAGGCTCTGAATACCTGTAAACTGTGATACCTTGACCGTCAGCCCCTGAAGGTGTTAATTGGTTGGTAGAAGAAGCCACTCATTTAAATTTTTATACTATATTCTCAGAAATATTTGGAATTACTAGAGTATCAACTATGTAAGTGGGTTTTTGGCAGATTATGTCATTCACTGGTGCTTTGGTGGAAAAGTGTAAAATCTTTATCTGACCCTTTTAATAATGATTCTTGACTGTGAGTTGCTATTAGTAAGAGTTGGGCCATTTTAATATTCCAGTGTTCATTGTCTTCTTTTTCTTACAGATGAACCAACTAGCCCCAGCATTGATCATGACATTGCACATATTCCTGCTTCTGCTGTTATTTCCGCCTCTACCTCTCAGGTCCCCTCCATAGCGACAGTTCCTCCCAGCCTCACAACTTCAGCTCCCTTAATTCGGCGTCAACTCTCCCATGATCACGGTACATCGAAAGAGTTGGTTGTGCAAACCGTTATCTCTGTCTCAGTTTTGCTCTTAGGATAGCGTGATGCACTGATCTGTTCAATGCTGGATTTTAATTACAGAATCTATTGGACCTCCCAGCTTGGATGGCCAGCCCAGCTCCAAGACAGAAAGATCAAAGTCGTATGACGAGGGTCTGGATGATTACAGGGAAGACGCAAAATTGTAAGTCCCAGGTGTAGTGTTTTAAATATTTGGATGCGGGTGAGTGTTCAAGATGTCTTTGACACCTAAATACTGAATTTAATGATAGGTTTTCTAACTTTATGATATTAGAAATACAAATAAAAAACAAGAGCAAAGTTGTCACTTGGTAACATTCAATTGGATAAAAATAATTATTTCAAGGCAGTAAAATGTAAATAAAATATAAAATGTATCGTATATTTTTTAAAGTATATTAAATATACCTACCCTTAAGTATATTAAATATACCCACCCTAAGACCTTTAGCCATTTAGTACTGCTCAGACATAACTATGTTTTATATAATTCTAGAGCTATTATGTATTTAAAATCACATATACATACGTAAATATATGTGTGTTGTAATTATTTTTATAAACAAATGACAGTATACACATGGATCTTAGAGATCCTTAATGCTTATATTCCTGTCTCATCCTTTTTTAGGATTGCTTAATTTTCCTTTGAATATTTGTACCATAATGTATTTAATCAATATCCTATTAATGGACATTTAGATTGATTGACACTTATGTCACCACAAACACAACTTAATTGACTACATTTAGTTCATTTAATACATGTGCAAGTGAATATAATTGAAAATAGAATTGGTATACCATGGGGTATGTATATTTTATTTTAACATCTATTGTCAAGTGCTCTCCATATGCCAAAGGCTATTGTTATTCTCACCAACACAGTACACTATTTAACTTTTTTTTTTTTTTTGTAAATCTAATGGTACAAAATTAGGTTATAATGTTTGCATTTTTAGGTAGAGTCCCTCTTATAATTATGTCCCGCCCTCAAGAGGTGTGCCACATCCCCTAATGTGGTGCCTGTTAGTGGGAGCACACCCTTCCCCCTTCCCTCCTCCCTTCTCCCCGCTCCCTCATTCCCTACCCCCCACCTTGAATTGATTTGAGTTTTTATCTTATATGGGCGTGTATTAGATCATCTACTGGTTTCATATTAGAATTGAGAATTGATTCTTGCTTCTCCATTCTTGTGATACTTTACTAAGGAGAATGTGTTCCACTTCCATCCAGGTTGATACAAAAGATAGAAAGTCTCCATCTTTTTCATGGCTGAATAGTACTCCATGGTATACACATACCACAGTTTGCTAATCCATTCTTGAGTCAGTGGGCATTTAGGTTGTTTCCACATTCTGGTGATTGTAAATTGAACTATGATAAACAATCTAGTGCAAATTTCCTTATGATAAAATGATTTTTTTTCTTCTGGGTAGATGCCCAGTAATGGGATTGCAGGATCAAGTGGGAGGTCTAATTTGAGTTCTTTGAGGATTCTCTGTATTTCCTTCCAAAGAGTTTTTTATTAGTTTGCAGTCCACATGTTGTAGTTTTAATTTGAAACTTTTTTATCAATTAAACATCACTTCACATATGTTTAGGAGAAATTTTATATTCATTTCCCATGAACTTTCTTTATATGTGTCACACACTTTTTACTGGTTTTTCTTTTTTTGTGAGACAGAGTCTCACTGTGTCACTCTTGGCAGTGTCATGGCATCACAGCAACCTCAAACTCTTGGGCTAAAGCAATACTCTTGCCTCAGCCTCCCAAGTAGCTGAGACTACAGGTGCCTATCACAACACCTGGCTGTTTTTTTTTTGTTGCAGTTGGTTAGCTGGCCCAGGTCAGGTTTGAACCCACGACCCTTGGTGTGTGGCTGGCACCATAACCACTGTGCTATGGGCCCTGAGCCTAGTTTGTCTTGTTGACTTCTACATGTTCTTTATATAAAGGAAACTAGAGCTTTTCTGTGATAAGTGTTGCAAGTCTTTTCCTAATTCAGTGTTTTTCATTTGGTTTTCTTTTATTTTTTTTTTAACTATGCAAAAAACGCTTAAAATCTTTTTCTGTGATCTAATTTGGGAAGTACTTTTATGGCCTATGGATTTTTAGTCATACTGAAAAAGTCTGTCTCCAGAATTATAACAAAATTCTTCCATATTTCCTTCCCAGATTTGTGTATGTTTTTCTCTCTTTTTATGCATTTGCAACTTTGATTCATCTGGAATTGATTTATTCTAATTAGTGAGATTAAAAAGCCAACTTTAGGGCGGTGCCTATGGCTCCGCGGGTAGGGTGCCAGCCCCATATAACGAGGGTGGCAGGTTTGAACCCAGCCCTGGCCAAACTACAACAAAAAATAGCCGGGCGTTGTGGCAGGTGACTGTAGTCCCAGGTACTCGGGAGGCTGAGGGAAGAGAATCACGTAAACCCAGGAGTTGGAGGTTGCTGTGAACTGTGACACCATACCACTCTACCGAGGGCAATAAAATGAGACTGTCTTTAAAAAAAGAAAAGAAAAGAAAGCCAACTTTATATTTTCTGGTGTCTCTCAGTTATCCCCAGAGCACCTAATGAAGGGTATCTTTTTCCCATTGATATACTGTCTTTATTATATATTAAATTATATGTTCTGGCTCGGCGCCTATGGCTCAGCCGGCTAAGGCGCCAGCCACGTACACCTAGGGTGGCGGGTTCGAATCCCCAGCCCAGACCCGGCAAACAACAATGACGGCTGCAACCAAAAATGGCCGGGCGTTGTGGCGGGCGCCTGTGGTCCCAGCTACTTGGGAGGCAGAGGCAGGAGACTCGCTTGAGCCCAGGAGTTGGAGGTTGCTTTGAGCTGTAATGCCATGGCACTCTACCCAGGGGGACAGCTTGAAGCTCTGTCTCAAAAAAAAAAAAAAAAAAAAATAAATAAATAAATAAATAAATAAATTATATGTTCTTAATTTTATTTTAGGGCTCTATTCTGTTCATTTGATTTATATATTCTGGTACACAAGAATCTATTAATTATAGTGGTTTTATAACGTTTTTCTGATCTGGTACCCATTGTTACTTTGTTACTCTGAATTCTGGCTATCTTTATTTATTTTACTATTTGAATCTTAAAATCAAGTTTCCTACTTCTTAAGTTCTCACTGATATTTTTCTTGACATGCTTAATTTCTAGATTCATTCAGGGCATATTGATAATCTGTATGTCAAAGAAGAGTTTGTCTGTTTCGTTATGTTATCTCTGTGTAGGATCCTCTGAGGCTTCCATCCGATTATTACTTATATTTTGATTAAACTAGTTCTTCTTCCTGGACCAGCTACTTGAGGGAGATTTGTAGGAGGTACTGCCAGGGGAAGCTGTTCTAGCATAGCAAGAATCTTCTAGTGATACAGGGTTGGATTTGTGAGCTATTCCTTTTTAAGAGATATCAGTAATTGCCACATTTCAGAGTCGACTGCACCAACTACACACTGCTTCCTACAAAGACAGCAGGACAGACTCCTTCATTCTCACCTCCTCTGACACTCCATGGTGACAAATGAGGGCCCGGTCACCAGCTCTAGCACCCTATTTCCCATTGTACAAACACAGGAAGGTTGGTTTTGATCAGCAGAGTACAGTGCACTATAGTTTTGAGACCTGCAAGTAATGATGGCTTCTCCTGTATCCACTTTTTTCCTTCACTGCATTTAGCCACCTTCTTCTTGTAGTTTAGTTACAAAGTCTCCTGGTATATGGGAGATTGAATTTGCGTACCTGTCTCTTGATTATTTGAGATGGCTTCTGAGAGGAGAAGGCAGTAGTAACCTCTTCAGTCACATCTTAAAACTCTTAAGTTTCAGATTGGTGCCTGTGGCTCAAGTGGCTAAGGCACCAGCCACATACACCTAAGGTGGCAAGTTCGAATCTAGCCCGGACCCGCCAAACAATGACGGCTGCAACCAAAAAATAGCCTGGGCATTGTGACAAGCGCCTGTGTCCCCAGCTACTTGGGAGGCTGAGGCAGGAGACTCGCTTGAGCCCAGGAGTTGGAGGTTGCTGTGAGCTGTGATGCCACAGCACTCTACCCAGGGGAACAGCTTAGGCTCTGTCTCTTAAGAGTTTTTTTTTTTATTTGTTTTTTTAAGTTTCTTAAATGAATTTTGAATGGAAAAAAAAATTACCTATGTGCTATCTCCTAATAAAAGTTATTCTAACTACTTTAATTAAAAACTTGTTTCCTGAAGCTGTAAGCCTTTTTAGTGGCAACAGTTGTTCCTTCTCAAGACTGTCAATGATGTCATCAGAGGGGAAGCATCGGGCCAGGACTGCTCGCCTGCTACTGTTAGGGTTCAGGATGTCCCCCATCTGCATGAGCAGAGATGGCAGGGAGCAGCATCCTTGAAGCTGCTGCAGATGGCAGCTACTTACAGGTCATAGTTGACATCATGGAAATCATTGTTTTTTTTTTTTTAGACAGAGCCTCAAGCTGTCCCCCTGGGTAGAGTGCTGTGGCATCACAGCTCACAGCAACCTCCAACTCCTGGGCTCAAGTGAGTCTCCTGCCTCAGCCTCCCAAGTAGCTGGGACTACAGGCACCTGCCACAACGCCTGGCCATTTTTTGGTTGCAGCCATCATTGTTGTTTGGCGGGCCT
>CAUYTI010090272.1:0-23577 GCA_963575145.1 Galago senegalensis
ACCTCCAACTCCTGGGCTCAAGCGAGTCTCCTGCCTCAGCCTCCCAAGTAGCTGGGACCACAGGCGCCCGCCACAACGCCTGGCTATTTTTTGGTTGCAGCCGTCATTGTTGTTTGGCGGGCCTGGGCTGGGGATTCGAACCCGCCACCTTAGGTGTATGTGGCTGGCGCCTTAGCCGGTTGAGCTATAGGCGCCGAGCCTAAAATTTGTTTTTAAGACAGGTTCTCACTCTGTCACCCAGGCTAAAGGGCAGAGACACAATCATAGCTCACTGCAACTTCAAACTCATGAGCTTCAGAGATCCTCCTGCTTCAGCTTCCCAAGCAGCTCAGATGACAGGTATGTACCACCGCACTCAGCTAATTTTCAAATTTTTGGTAGAGATGGGGTCTCACTATATTGCTCAGGCTGGTCTAGAACTCCTGGCCTCAAGTGATCCTCCCACCTCACCTCCCAAAGTACCAGGATTACAGGCATGAGCCACCACACTTGGCCTCATTTCTGGGTTTTAAAGTAAAGTTATTACAATTATAACAGCTAGAAATAAGTGTTCCAGAACATAAAATTACAGAGGAAACTTTGTTCCCCTCCCCCAACAGAAAAGTCTGAAGAACCTTGGCTGAGCTCTGTCTTGTGGGACAAAAACTCACTGATAATTGGCCTCAGGGAATGCTAAGATCTCTCCTGTGAGGACAGCAGATTTGACAAAGTTGGCTCTGTAGAGTCTCACAGAGAGAACAGTCACACCCAGGAGAACAAGTTTTTTGTTTTTTTTTTTTTTTAAACATAGACTACAAAAGCAGCAAAAAGCTTTGGGACAGAAGACAAACCTGGACCAGATATGGAGACCAGCAGAAAACACAGAAACAGTGGCAGCAAGTGGAAGGCCCATCCCTGACCACCTTCCTCTATCTCAATGCCGGTGGGACAAAACCTCCACAGATGCTCACATCTGGTTCCTTAGGACCTTAAAAGGCAAAAGGGACTTTGAGAATGTGATGAAGGATCTTGGAGTGAGAAGATTATGCTGGATTATCCAGGTGAGCCCAGGGGGGTCCCAGGGATCCTTGATAGCAAAGAACATGTTTTTTCTGTAGTCAGAGGGAAACAGATGTGACAATTAAAGAAGGGTCAGAGAGATTTGAAGTTGCAGACATTGAAGGAAGGGGCAGCAAGCCAAGGAATGTAGGCAGCACTGGGAGCTGAAAAAGGCAAGGAAACAGAGCCTTCCCTCCAGCCTCCAGAAGGATCCAGCCCTGCTATCACATTTACTTAATCCCACTGAGACTCTTTTTGTACTCCTGACCTCAGAATTGTAGGATAACAAACATGCATTGTTTGAATGAGTTGGTAGTAATTTGTTACAGCAGCAATAGGAAACTAACAAAACCTTTTACCTCACCCTCATCACCAGATGGAGAGTTTGGGGAAACTGACCCTGGAGGGCAGTCCTGGTTCTTGCAGCTGAGGACCTGGAACTTTCCTTGCTGTCTATGAACCACTCAAGCTGCCAGTGCCCAGGGATGTTTGAGGGAAGGTGTCCATGGGGATTGATTGAGTGGAGAGGACCTGGGATGGGGCTCTGGAGTCCCTGACACTGGCAGAGCACACTGGCACAAGGTCCCTCCAATAAGTGGCCCTGAAAAGCCTTTACACAGACCCATACAATGGAGGAAACTCCCAAATAGTCAACTCTACTATTCCTTCAGGAATTGAACAAATTACTGAGGGATAAGAATTTAAGAGAAAAGTATATTACTTGGAAGAAAAGAAACTACTCTAGAGTAAACCTGGAAAAAAAGGTTGAACTATATTAATTTCAGGTCACTAAAATTAATGGACTATATATTTTTTAAATGCCACCTACTTCAGACCCTTTCAAGGAGTACCTGTATATACATTTAGTGATAGAACAAGATGTCCTTGACTGTCCCTGGGAAGCATATGTTCTTTTGGTTTGTGTGTTTACTGTCTAATAAAGACACAGATCATAGCTCCTTTGCTGTAAGTACCAGAAACTGGGGTTATTTATAGGACAGAGATGCACACAAAACATGCATGTGGATGTGGGGCATCAGCCCCGCAGTGGCCACACTCACACTGTCATTTGCGTGCTTCGTAGCCAGGAGTCCAGGAGCACAGAAGCCAAGAACCTCATCAGATAACACAGGTTTCTGAAGCCAACGTCACATGCTGTGAGATAAAAGGTTCAGAGCAGGAAAGGGCAGTAAGGACCACCCAGGAGCACCTCCTGGTGAGCAGATGAGAAGAACAACCCCAAACTACAGCAGCAAGGCAGCAAAATCCACAGCAAGGCTCTGCCCTCAATCTTGCTAAAGGAGTTGCTGTCTCTGCCATGGCAGCCGTGGCAGTTTCATGCAGGAGTCATGTAGGGGATGAAAAATAGGACAATCTGCCCCCTACCACATGCCCTGAGAGCCTGAGGCACTTGGTTCCAAGAAGTCCAGGGAAGCACTCCAAGGACTTCAATGGCCTGTGAAGTGCCAGAGGAGGGAGGACTCCAACTGGGGTGTCCAACCTTTTTTTTTTTTCCTCTCTGCTACAGAATGGAAGAAGAAGAGTTATCTTGGGCCACACATTAAATGCAAAAGCTGATTAGAGGGGAGGCAGGGCAAGGTTCATACATACTTTTTGTGATATCTGACACCACAAATAAGCAAAAAAAGTCTTCACAAAATCCACTTGTGGCCCTCTGGGCCCCAGGTTGGGCACCCCTCCTTCACTATGTGAAAGGTGGTTAGGACAGATGACTGGAGAAGTTGCAAGACACTTCAGTGCTGAGAAGTGGGCACAAAAGGCCAGTGATGGGGAAATGATTGGCTTGTTTGGTGGACAGGGAGGAAAATGACAGGAAGCAGGGAAGTGGTAATGAGGCAGAAATGAGAGGAAACAGGTAGAGGGGCTATCAGCCTAGTCGTAGGGCCTTGACATCTGAGAAGAGGAGCCTGGCCTCGGCCTATACCTTTGAGAGAGATTTTGTTATCTGTGAAGCATGGGTGAGTGACAGATGGTTCTGGAGAGGCCTGAGGCTAGTGCCTGCCTCCTTTAGTAACTCCTTGTATTTGTACAATACGATCTGGTGTGCTAGGCAGGACCCTGGACCCAGCGTGAGAAGTCAGCAGTCCTGAGTCACTTCATGGGGCGGAGGACCTGCCCCTGAGTGTCCGTGGGGTGAGAGGGGATAATCAAGACTCAGCAGTTTGGCCCACACTCACCCAAACCAGCCTTCCTGGTCTTAAACCCCTTGCTGCTAGACCTCTCATCTCTCTACCACATGGTACCAATTTCAGCGTTGGGTTTTCAACTTCAAACTCCCCTCAGAAAGTTCACAGGCAGAGAGGACTTCACAGCCGAGGATGTCATGATGCCTTGCTGCAAACACACAGCCACCTGTGAGGAGAATGGATAACAGCAGGGCAGAGCTGGGCGGAAGAGGCTCCGTATGGCCATCCTTAGGGACAGGCAAGTCAGTGCTGGAGGCAGACACCACAGCACAGCCTTCAGGATGGCTGTTTCCAAAAGACAAACACAGAAAACACAAAGTCGCAGTGTTGGTGAGGATGTGCGGACTCTGGAGCCCTTGTGTCCCGCAGGAGGAAAGGTGACATGTGCAGCTGCTGTGGGAGAGCATGGAGCCTCCGCAAAGTATTAAAAATGGAACTCCAGTGTGACCCAGCAAGTCTGCCTCTGGGTATATTCTCAAGACACAGAAGGGACTCTGGCAGATATTTGCACACCCACGTCCACAGCAGCCTTATTCCCAGTAGCCCAGAAGTAGATTGAACCCATGTCCACTAGTGGGTGGGTGGACACACAAAGTGGGGTATATCCACCCAGTAGAATATCATTCAGCCTTCAAAAGAAGGAAATCCTGCCATTTGTGATAACGTCAACCTGGAGGATATAATGCGCTGGGAAATAGCCAGTTAACAAAAGGATAACACTAATGCTTCCATCTGTTTGAAGTATCTGGAGTGGTCAGATTCATAAAGATGGAAAGTAGAATGGTGGAAATGGGAGGTGGGCAGGGGGAGGGGGAGTTAGTGTTTATGGGGACAGAGTTATTGGGCAGATGAAAAAGTTCTGTAGATGCTGGTGGTGATGGCTGCCCAACAATGTGTGTGTACCTAATGCCACTGCACTGTGCACATAAAACAGTGAAGACAATAATGTTATGGTTATGCATATATATACATATAATCACAGGCTAAAATACACGAATGTCACAGGCACACTCATTTATTGAGAAAGAGACAAATTTTTCACAATAAACAGGGAGGTGACTGCATGCTGCTGATAGATAGTTCCCTTGCAAATCAGAAGATCTGGAATCCAGCTTTGGGTTTAGCTCTTAAACCCATCAAGTAATTCAGGAAAGACATTTCCTGCACCTCTCTGGACCGCAGATGTCTTATCTGTAAAACGTAAGTGTGGATTAAACAATGCTTAGAGCCCTTTCCGACGCTGACCTTCTGTTTCCTGGGATGGTTTGTGGCCAGGCTAACATCACATATTTCTAATTCTGACTGATGTGGCTACAGTATAAACATATTTCCTTTTCCAAAGGTTCTTTGCTTGTCCCAGCAAAGAATTTGTTTGGGATGGTGTGATCTAATAGCCCCAAATCCAATGGGGAGAAAAACGCCCACTAGGCATTTTCACTAGAGAGTCATCATCTCAGGTCAAATCCATTAAGAACCCTGGCTCTAGAAGGCTCTTCTGGCCCTGAGGGGTTTTTAAGGGTATGGGAGTCAGGAACATATCCATTGGCCAGATCCCCACCTGGGAGAGCTGCAGAAGGTCTAGTCCCCTGGCCCAGTGGCCAAGGAAAGTCTTCGGCCCCGATGCTAAGAGAGGTCCTCACTCTGGAAGCTCTTCTGGTGGCCAATGATTGATCTGCCCCACGGAGCTCAGCCCCGCATGCCAGCGTCCTGGCTGGTGCTCTTCCATGTGAGCCTATATTCTGTTCACCTGCCATTAGGGAAATCCTTCTCCCCACGCCCTGAGCCCGACAGTGCCCTCTCAGTCACGGCAGCCTAATAGCAAATGCAGTGCAAAGAGCACCTTTGGTCTAGTTCTGAAATTCAGGATGGGCCCAGATTGTATTAGAGTCACATATTAGGGTTGTGGCTCCCTCCTGAGCATGGGCCTCTGTCCTCCTGAGAAGGACAGCGATGACACTCTCATTGCCAGACAGATGGAGTTTTGTCACTTGGCCTAAGGTTTGTCGTACAAAATCCCAAAAAGGCAGAGCAGCCTCACAAAGTACTGGAGCTGATGGTACCAGAATCAAAGCCAATTGCAAGGTTTCCACAAAGTCCATGGACACCCGGGGGCATTCTCACTGGCGCCCTGACCTGCTCCTTAGTGATCTCTTGCTGGCTGATAGCAAATAGGTTTATCCCAACACCTGCACGCAGTCTGCATCACTGCCTTCCCTTTCTGTTTTAGATAACATTGATAAACTGGCAGCCATCTCTCTCTATATATATATCTTTTTTTTTTTTATTAGCCTCCCGCCAGGCCGCCTGCAGGCACCGGGCACCAGGTGCTGAGACCTCGGCTCCTGCCCAGCCCCCAGCCGTCTCTTACTTGTTCCCAATAACTGAAAAAAATTAACTAGAAACCTTTGCATTACCCATCAAAGGGTGGGGCAAAGTTTTTGGCTGTTCTTGTCAGAAAAGCATAATTTGGGGGCCTCGGACCTAACCAATATCCCTAAAATGCCATTTCATTGCTTCTTCCAAGAGCAGGGCTTGCTCTTGAGGACCCTGAGCCTGCTGGATGGGCCTCGCCTGCGGCTGGGGAGCCTGCCAGGCTGCACACCCATCTCCCTGTGTCTGCAGTCACCATTTTCACACAGGTACCATGTGTGGCTTTAGGACCACTCTTAGGGTCTACGTCACTATTTGAGTTTAAATACCCGATTGCACCGTGAGAACAGTGGAAAGCACCTTAACCATGTTCATGAGCCTGTCCTTGTGAGGCAAACTTGATCTTCCTCTCCCATTTCCCAGAAAACACTCAGGATGTGCCAGGGAGGAGGTGCGTTGGTTATTTGCACCTGATGTAAAAGTATATGTGGTTGGAAGGCCCCAGTCTTCTGCTTGTCAAGCAGGTGGAGAGATGTGGGGTAGGAAGCCTCCCGAGAACCTGTACAAAGGGCTTTTCATGCTGCTGTAAGCCACCCCCCTGCTGGGTGAGGTCACCCACAGCTGCAAGCCCCCTACAGAGACTGGGAACACCTGGAAGGAGACACCTCTGTCTGGGAACACCCAGCACTACTATCTTCCATTTTATGTAACTCTCTTATTGAGTGTCCACCAACTTTGGCCGTAAAGAAATGAGATATCTTTGAGCTGTTAATATTCTGCTCATGTTGACAGCATCTTTCTGTCAAGTGCTTCCAGGGTCCCACTGGGACCACCATGTAGAGAGCTACAGGGAAAATGAATGTCAGGCTAAGAAACTACCCAGAGATAATGTGTAGTTACACATTGGAGAACTGGATGTGGGCCCGGTAGGGAACTGAGAGATTTAAAGCCTGGACTGACTCACTATTTTTGACAATATAGAGAATAAAGGGAAGTTCTAAGACTAAAGAGTTAGGGCTCTGGTTTTTGTTTTTTTAACAGATGCAAAAATATGCTACATATGGATTTAAACCCGTATTTGCTTTTCATGAGAGAGAGAGCCCAAGCGCACCTGTATTTTAAAATATCTGGTGAGAACACACATAAATGTAGTTCAGAAATGAAATTTGACTTTCTGTCCCCATCAAATATGATCTTCTGCTCACATTTACCTCCTGTTTTCAAGGGGACCGGCCTCTGAGTATCACATACCTCCAATGCCTAGCCCAGAACTGGCACATTGTTTAAAATAACAAAAGAACTAGTAGTGCATGAACTACATCCCATTTTCCTTAATATCAAGTTAGTGATCTGTATAGAAAGAATGCAGTAAATGAAAAATATTTTATCTAAAAAAGTAAAACAATAAATAATTTCAAATCATGAGGAAAAATGGAATTCTGAGGAAATTTTGCTTGTAAATATTAAGCAAAAAAGCACAACAATGAAGTATATTGACTTCCAAATTCATTCTAAATGTTTACTTCATTACACTAAGTATGTGTGCTAAAGAACAGGTAACCTTCATTTCCCAATCATGGTTTCAAAAATTTTTGCAAAAAAGCACATATTCCTTTTAGTTAGTCACCATTTTAGGAAGAAATTATTCTTTCTTCAACTTCTCTCAAAAGATTTGTTTCTTAAGCTTTTTATTTTGAAAACATTCAAAACATTCGGAAAAGTTGCACAGTATTACAAGTTAATGCCCACAGCGTCCTTCACCTCTGTTCTCCCGCCACTAACTCTTAGCCATCTCTGTCTGTCTGTCTCTATCTCTGCCTCACCCTGTGTCTCTTTGTCATCCCTTCATTTGATTCTTCCTTTAAAAACAAAATTATTTGGTATAAGTTTCAGAGATCATAACCTTTTCACCTGTAATTCTTTAGTGTGTATCTCCTAATATCTGGAACAACCTTTTACATAACTATAGTGCAATTATTGAATTTAGAAAACTTAACATCAATGCAGTACTGTTATCTAGTATATAGTGAATATTCAAATTTTGCTGATTATCCACGAATTGCTCAAAAAGTAACACTTTTCCCCAGGTCAAGATTCAGAGGTAGGTGCCCTGTCCTCTTAGACTCCCTGCATGGGGAGCAATCCTTAGCCTTTCCTTGTTTTCTTGGAAGCTGACATTTCTGAAATGCTCAAGGCCTTTGTTTTGTTGATGGCCTCGGTCTGGGTGGTAACTCTGGCAAGGTGGTGTCCTGCAGTTATCTACCTCTCTCTTTGGATCAGTGAGTAATCCATGGACAGATAGCAGGCCACTCCTCCCAGTCCTACCCACTGATATTAAGACTCAGTGATGATTCTTGCCTGAACCAATGATTATTATGATGGTTGCAAAGCAGGAATTTTCTTTTTCTTTCTTTCTTCCTTTTTTGCAGTTTTGGCCAGGACTAGGTTTGAACCCACCACCTCCGGCATATTGGGGCCAGTGCCCTACTCCTTTGAGCCATAGGCGCTGCCCCAAAGCAGGAATTTTCTAAACTCCCTAAATTCTTTCTCGTATTATCAGTGGTGTTCTCTACAGAAGAGCTTGCCTTGGACCCCACCCTCTTATTTATTTGTTTGCTTTCTGCCATCATTATGTACTCACAAGTTTGTTTCTTGGGAGTTATAACCCATTACTGTCATTATTCATTTTCACATTAATATGTCTCAGGTCAGGCCAATGGCAGCCTCTTCGAACCCGTCCCTGTTTTGTCCTCATTCTTTTTGAGCAATTCCTTACTTGGGGGCTCAACTTATATTTTCTGGCTTCAGCCCTGAAGTCAGCCATTTCTCTAAGGAGTTCCAGTTCCCTCAAGTGGGTCTGCCACATTTTAAATGGAGAAAAGTAAGAGCGAGATAAAAAGGAAGGGAAAAAAGGGGGGAAGAGAGGGAACTTCAATGCTCAAATCCTCCACTTAAAAGAGTCTTGAAAGTGCCTGGCAACAGATGAACTTTCTGATGTCCAGTGGATTTCACCTTTAAATTATCCATACTCGAGGCCCTGCATGTTTTTCTCTGGGAAAGCTGCATGGTCTGCCCTGAGACGACAGATCTACCCAACCCTCCCCAGTATAAACTCAGTAAACCCACAAGAATTCAGGTTCCCAGGATGACTCTTCTCAGAATTGAGTTGTGATTACATGACTTGCTGTTCTCCTCATAAGAAAGAAAAATCCCATCTCATGTGGCCTCTTTTTTGATAAGCTATGTTAATGGATCATCAGACAAGAGAAAACATTTGTCACTTGGTTTCCTGAAAGGGGAAAGTTCTGTATCTTGTTAATTGCATCCTCAAGCAGGGAAACTTGTGTTCAGTGTAGAGCTGTGGGGTCCGTTATCTCCTGCCTGACAGAGACTCAGGCATTTGTCTGTAACACACATCTTTAAACAGCTGTCATTTGCATCCTTATCAATAAGTGCCTGGTGCCTGTGTGTGTGTGTGTGTGTGTGTGTATGTTAGAGAGAGAGAGGGAAATGAAATTTGACTAGGTGAGGAAATGTCTAATAAGTTAGATATTAGCTATCACAGAAACTTTTGAATTTAAAATAAATATCTTCGGGTGGCACCTGTGGCCCAAAGGAGTAGGGCGCTGACCCCATATACCAGAGGTGGTGGGTTCAAACCCAGCCCCAACCAAATAAATAAAGAAAGAAAGAAAGAAATTCCAGATCCAGGGATTTTGTTGTTTTGGTCGGTGTGTTTTGTTTTATTTTCTAAAATGAATTTTTCAAATAAGACCCCTCCACATGCCCTACTAGACTATGATACCCTTAACTTGCTCCCTCTTCAAATTCTTAAAGCTCTCTTTTAAATACATTTTTCCTTTCCAAATAATGACTAGGTTAATGTAAAATAATTAACTCAATCTGTTAAACACAAGGATTGCACAATGTAGAGCTATTTCTAGCAAAAGTATTTCTTTGGGGAAACAATCTTTCTTCTGATTAATTCGAATCTATTTTGAACACATGAAAGAACTTCAAATGCTATTATGCAGGCCTTCTTCTCAGTTTCTATAATGACTTTCTAAACAAAATCCCTACCTCGGGCCTGGCTGGCTCACTCTCTCTTCCTAAGCTATTCCCTTTCTCTTTCTTCTTTCCTCTATATTTTCATTGCAAATCTCAATTTTCAGTGAGACAGAAAACGAGTAAACAAAAGCTGAGCGAGGTAATCCCCATTACAGATAACTGCTATAAACAGGCACAGAGGGCTAAGTCACACAGCCCCTTGGGAAAGAAGTATGGAGAATCCTCAAAGAACTCAAAATCGATCTTCCATTTGATTCTGCAATCCCACTGCTAGGCATGAACCCAGAAGAAAAAAAATCATTTTGTCATGAGGACATTTACACTAGCTTATTTATCCCAGTTCAACTTATAATCGCCAAGGTGTGGGAACAACCCAAGTGCCCACCAACCCATGGATGGATTAATAAGTGGTGGTGTATGTATACCATAGAATATTATTCAGCCATAAAAAGATGGAGATTTTACATCTTTTGTATTAACCTGGATAGAGTTGAAGAACATTCTCTTCTGTAAAGTATCACAAGAATGGAAAAGCAAGTATCCAATATACTCAATTCTAATATGAAGTCAGTAGATGAACTAATACACACCCACACAAGAGAAAAACTTGATTTAATTAAAGTTGAGGGAAGGGAGGAGAGGAGAAGAGAAGAAGGAGGGGGACTGGTATGGAGAAAAAAAAAACAGACACAGAGGGTCATAAATAAAGACTAGCACTATGTCACAGGGGAGGTGATGAAGAAGAGCCAGGCAAAGCATAGCAGAGAAAAAAAGAAGTGCAAAGACCAGAAACCCGTTTGGCAAGCACAGAAAGACATCCAGGGTGGCCAGACCACTGTGGGTGTGACAGGTGAGTGTGTCAGGGTCCTGATCTGAAGTCTAGAGGCTGTTTTGAAGTCAAAGGAGTAGACAGAGTCCTGATCACCCAGAATCTGCAGACTTCAATAAGAAGCTAGATTTTCCTCATGCAGAGTACAAAGTCATTAGTTTTGTATACTTCAAAAGTTACTTCTACAGCTGTGTGGGACATAATGCAGTGTTGCAAGCATGAACCCCAGAAGACAGCCGAGGCAATCACTGCCTCCTCCAGGTAAGGGTGGTGACTTAGCCCAAGTGGTGGAAAGAAGTCATGGATCATGGATGTATTTGGGGGTAGAACTGGCCCAACTTGCTAAGTAGATATGGAGAGAGGGATAATCAGCAAGTCTGTTTGGGGCCTGTAAGTGTTGATTTCAAAGAGAGGCCATGTCAGCAGTTAGAGTGAAGCTATGAATTTAGCCTTTTTCATCCTGCAGATGACATGTAACCCAGCACGGTTTGGAAGCAGGTCTGAAGGGAAAGCTGACACACCCATGGGCTGGTATTCTGGTATGTAGCCACCTCTCCCCGACGTGGGGGAGCAGAAGGTCCCAGGCCCAGGGCTATGCCCAGCACTCTGTTCCTTTGGCCATAGCTGATTGACCCTGGCTCAGTCTCCTTACAGGATATTTTGAAGCCAGAGCTAGGGAAGAGAGTCAGTGTAGGCAAGAGACTTGAGGAAGACAGTCTGCAGCAGCAGAACAGGAGGGCAGTACATGGGAGGAAGCCAGGGGAGGAGCAGAGAGGGAAACGGCAAGATGACTCCTGTCTGTTCCAGCCCTTCCCGCAATTCACTGGATGCTCCAGCCTCCTTGCAAAACTCTCTCCTTTCTCTAGTGAATTGGGTTTCTCTTATTTTCAACCGGAAGAATTCTATATAATACAAGTTGGTTTTTTACAAGTTGATTTTGAAACTCTTATGCAATATTCTGGTAGATTCATCCACCCTATCATACAAGTTTCTGATCTGGAGGTCGGGAATGCCTGGCTCTGTCCTCAGCATTCAGCACTCCACCAAATTGGTTCAGGGGTGATTTCTGTGGCAAACAAAGGAAGGGATGGTGGGGACAGAGCTCCGGAGACTCAGGGACTGTGATGCACTCTGAGCTCTGACCAGCAGAGCATCCACATGAGGGTCTGTGTGCCAGTGTCCCGAGTGGACAGGAGCTCCGTGTCCCACCTACATCAGCCTCTCCAGTGGAGCCGACCCCTGCAGTCTCCTTAGGTGCCGTGCAAGCACTGGTGGGGGGATCTTCCCTGCAGTGACCCACCCTTAGCTCACCAGGTGTTCACAGGTAGGGCCCACCTGGGGTGGGAGAAGGAAGAGCAAGCACCTTCTGAGTCCAGATGGGTCCACATGAGAGGCATGTCACTCACATGAAGTGACCCCCATGAGAGGGAGCCATGTGGCTCCAAGGACAGCCCCTTACTATTTTGAAAGCCATGCCCCTCCACCAGAGGAGAAGAGTAAGGGGAGAGGAGGTTGGGGAGAACACCTCTGCATGCGGAAGACAGAAGTTGCCCCTTCCAGGAGACGCTGAGAAGAAGCTCTTTCTCACTGCTCACTCTATAGAAATGGGCAGAGGGAAAGTCACTTAAGTAGGGCTGGGCAGCGTGTTAGAGATAGGAAGAGTGCCCAGAGAGAGCACTGCCACCTGGGACAGGGCTGGAGAGGCAGCCCTGGGAAGTAGTGTCCTCAAGGAAAAGGGTCAGGGTAGCTCCTGATTGAACAACTGAGGCCAGGTGACTGCTGGTCAAAGTGTTCGTGGCAGGTACAGTGGGGAAGGCTGTGAGCATATCCCATGTTCCCTCATTTCATTCATTCATTCATCTTGAAAGAAAGGAGATAAGTAGGACAGTGGCTAGGAGCAGACCACTCCAGGGTCATCCATCCTGAGAGGAAAGGTTTGGAACATGTCTCCTCCAGAGAGGGAGGGTGCGGAATGGGTGTGAGCCCAGGATAGAAGAGTGGGGCAGGGATCTGGGGCGTTGCTTCCTGTTTGCAGGTTCCCTAGCCAGGAGCAGGACCCAGCTGGCCACTTGCAATTTTGGCCCAAGTCTGTGCCATGGAGAACTGGGCTCCCACCCAGACAGAGGGAACTGTCTAGAAATGGGGTTTCTGGGAACCACAACTTCTTCGGACAGAACCCACAAAATATCAGATAGAACCAAGTTGAGGGACACTCCACCACATCCCTCCACCAGCATCCGCCTCATGAAAGACAAGGAGAGGCCAAGGAAGCATTCAGATGGGAGGAGCCTGAGCAGACATGAGCTAAGCCACACGGGGTCCCGCCAAGGTCCTGGCCTGGCAAAGGGGACTAGTGGGAAAATTGAGAGCACAGGGAACGAAGTCTGCAGGTGAGGCGACAGCACTGGTGTCTGACTTTGGTCATCGTGCTGTGGTTGTGGGTGGTTCCAGGACAAATGGAAATTCTTCTTCCTTTTTGGGAACCTTTTTATAAATCTCAAAAAGTCCAAAATAAAACATTAAAATTTACAATTTTTCTAGGCAAAAAATTATAGCCCCTCAAATAATGCTTTTGGTATCATTTTTACCTGGTCAATGTTTAAAAAATTATTATTTTTCTCTTAAAAAAAGTCTTAAGGGGCTTTGCAGGCTAGTTTTGGCTGTTAGCAGAAAAAAATACCTAAGGTAGAGTATGCTTAAAATATACATAAATAGGTAGTATATAGTGCTTCCAACACCCTAGTTGCTCCTTACAGCATGGCCCACATCACAAAACCCCCAAACTACAGATGTTGGCATGGATGTGGAGAAAAGGGAATACTTCTGCACTGCTGGTGGGAATGCAAGTTAATATGTTCCCTTTGGAAGGAAGTTTGGAGAACACTCAGGGATCTAAATGTAGACCTGCCATTTGATCCTGCAATTCCTCTTCTAGGTATATATCCAAAAAACCAAAAATCATTTGGCAACAAAGATATTTGCACCAGATTGTTCATTGCAGCTCAATTCATAATTGTCAAGTCATGGATGAAGCCTAAGTGCCCATTGACCCATGAATGAATTAATAAATTGTGGTATATGTATACCGTGGAATACTATGCAGCATTAAAAAAGATGGGGACTTTACCTCCTTTATGTTTACATGGATGGAGCTGGAAAATATTCTTCTTAGTAAAATATCTCAGGAATGGAAAGAAAATATCCCATGAACTCAGTACTACTATGAAACCAATTTACAATCACTCACATTTTCATATGAAAGATGAATCACAACTATAGCCGAGGATGAAGGAGGGAAGAGGAGGGAGGAAAGGGAAGAGGGTGGGTTAGTAGAGGGAGGGTTAGTAGGGGGACCACACCTATGGAGTATGTTGCAAGTACAAGTTGGATCTATCAAGTGTAGAACTCAAATGTCTTAACACTATAATTAGGTAAATGAGGTAAAGGCTATGTTAATTAGTAAGATGTAAACACTCCAATTTGTACAAATAATCAACACATTGAATCCTACAATGGCATAAATGTATTCATGATCTATGTACAAATGACTTAATTTAAAAAAGCAAAAAAAAAAATTAATACAATGAAGGGACACTAAAAAGAAGTTAAAGGAAAAACTAAAAACTTACAGTAAAAAAAAAGAAAATCTTGTTCTTGAAGCAAAAGCTTAGGGCAATGTTTTTCAGCCTTTTTTATCTCACAGCACACTTGAATCTACAGTTAAACTTCCACGGCACACTTAAATTATGTTGATCAAAAAGAAAAGCGTGAAAAAGGAAAAGAAAGAATACACTTACTGTGCTTTGAATTTCTTTCGAAAATAATTTAATGAATGATCTTTAAAATTTTTCATGCACACCTAAGATCCCCTCACAGCACTCCAGCGAGGAGTGAGTTAGTGGGGTACCCACTGACTTGGGGAAGCGGGGTAACATAAACCCTGAAGCTGGGACAGCAAGTTCCCAGTCCAGAGAGTCAGTTGCTCTTCTAGTCCTCAATTCTTTTTTCTTCTCATTTCATCTTCCCTCATCTTTGAATCTTTCTTCCTGTTTTTAACTTGACATGCAAAGAGCTAATACTAATGCCTTTCTTTTCTTCAATACTGTCACTTGGCACTATAGAGCACCCTGCACTGGATGCAGTCTCAGAAGGTCTCGGGTTAGTTTTGCACAAAAGCCTTGCTCTTCCCGGTCCCCTTTTATCTACTTATCACATTCCTAACCTCAAAGAATATGAAAGTCAATGCATCATAGAGGAAGCAGCATACTAAATGTAGGTGTACAGGATAAAAAGTGACACTGTCCATTTGTTCCATATCCTATGCATTATTTTATTTTGACTCAGAGCACGTATTTACTTAGATGGCTGGAAATTATGCCCCGGGGCAAAGGGGGGATGCTCACCACATTTTCCCCTACTTTAGAGACAGCTCACTCATGTGGATTTTCTGAGGCAAAATTCATTGTAAACTTGGAAACAGTGATCATCTGTGGCCCATGAAACCGTTGTTTCATGTAATTCTCAGGAGTTGAACTTGAATTAACATCAACATGGGGGACAGCCCATACTGTTTTGAAAGTGATTTGAGGTTAGTGGCTAAGGATACACGGCGTGTGTCTGGGCAGCTGTTGTCTTCCACAGATGGTTCAACTAAGATGCAGCGTATCCAGTAACTTGTGGGTGATTGAGTCACAAAACCCACTCTTTAGATTCTTGGCCTGATGTTCCAGTCTCCAGACACAACCGCTGCTTGTTTGGGTTTTGTGGTGAAGTTTATGCTAGGGCATTCCATGGTATGGTTAGTGAGGGTTGGGTGAACATCAGAAGATTCTGCATGAGGTGGGAGCCAGTCCAGCCAGCCTTTCTGACTCTCAGAGCTTATGCTGGCATCAATGGTCGACCAGCTTAGACTGGAAACCTCTCGTGAAGACAAGATTTTTTTTTTCCTGACCTTTTGAAACCAGCAGTAGAGACCACCTCAGAGGGTTTCGACATTGCTAATTTGGACCTCAGAAGAAATTCATATGTTTTCAATGCTTCAAGTGATCCCTGAGTGCAAGGACTTTGGAGGATTCATGGAGGATGGATCTTCCCAGAGCTTCTCCCTCACCATGCACATGAGTCCTACAGATCAATTACCAGGAAACTGCAGCAATGTCTACACTTGACAGAAGGCATCTCACTTGAGATCTCCAGTAGCCTAGTTATTTTGAACAGTTTTTTGCACAAATTTCAGTGCAATGAAGCATCTGAATGGCCACATGAGGTGTGCTTAAGTGACGTTGGGACTGATGTAGCCCCACTGATGCCGTGCCTGCTTCCAGGTGAGACACAGCCCTTAGCTCTGCAGAGGGAGATTCCCAGAAGACTCACCCCTTCCCCACATTTAAACTCCCCTGTTTCCAATCCTAACCTGATGGTGTATGTTTGTCTTTTGTTGAAGAAGGTGGTTGGTGGTTTGTCACTTTTGAAAATTGTTTTGGAATTCCATCCTTGATAAAGCTGTCGGTAGATTGGGACTAGATCACGTATGGTTTGGTGTTAAGAGAACCTGCTGATAGTTTTGACAAGCAAGAGGGTCCCAGAGCTGGCTGGGGTGCAGAGAGAAAATGGCCTGAGGTGAATGGGAAGTTGTGAGAATGTCAGCTAGGGACTCTGTCTCCTCACACAGTTCCCAGGAGACAGAGGTGAAACCCAGAGAAGACCTCTCTGTGCTCAGGGATGGCACCTGGCTGCCAATGGTGCCTCACTTACAGGAGATCAGACATTTGTCTAGAGTGGCCCTTCAAATTTTCTAACCATGTCACGTTCCCAAAGCGGAGTCGTGATCATTTTTTACCTAGCAACAGCACAAAAATGATGCAACTGAAGATGTACAGTGAAATAATACATTTTCTAAATGGAAGGTGATGATGAGGTGGGGTTTAGTTAAAATACGATCCAGTAGATGGTAGGGGTTGTTGCTTTCCAGAAAAATAGAAGCAAGATTCACTGAGTACTCAGAGGGCAGGAAGGATGAGTTTAACATGTTCCCTTTCTCTAACATAAGCTAAAGACAAACTTGCCTGATTTTCACAAAGAAACTTTTTGAAGCAGTGATTGATGAAAATTGTTATAAAACAGAACATTATTATAGAAGTTTACAGGACCAAGCATGAGGGCACATAATTACATATCTTCATACATCTTATGCATGATTTAAGAGTGTTTGATCAGGCACGCTGTGCTCCTGACCCAGGCACACTGTTCTGAGGGCATATAAATTCACCATGGGCTTTTGCACATCTTTAGTCCCGACTTCACAATCAAAATTTACAAAAGTAGCAAAAGATCCGCATTCAGGGCGTTATTTGTATCTTATGCCTGACACATTGTTAATGACCCCTGTGCACGTCACAGGTCCTGCCAGGAGAATTTGACTTTCAGAGGTTCCTTCCTTCTACACATCAGAGTCTTTGTGGGTGCAGCTCTGAAAGCAAGAACATGGTTTCAAAAAAGTGTTAGCAGTTCAGTTCAGGGGCAAACCTATAGAACCATTCAGTCTAAAATGTCATGTAAAAAATGGATTTTTTTTTTTTTTTTACCAAACATAAGCAGCTTAAAATCCTACCATCATTGTCAAGTGTTTGTTTCTGAAAAGTAAATAAGATCAGAATTAAGAGCTGGTGATCAAAGGGACACGGCATTATTTATAGCTTCCTACAATAGCACGGGCTGGAAGGCCTATTATGGCTGCTGAGAAATGAAGACTGTCCCATTAGGGATGGTTTCTTTGATCGTTTCTCTAAAGCATTCCCATTGTCAGTGGACGGCTTCCCAGAAGACAGTGTAAAATAGACCAGAAAACACAGCACAAAAGACATTCATTTCAGCTTTACTGTGAACAGACTTCAAAAAGTCTTGCTAACAAATGTTTCTGCCTCAGCTGAGTACCAAGAATGGACAGCCAAGTGCAAACAGCTCCCCTGTGCCTATGCGGTCGTGTGTCCCCGTGGCCGGCTTAGGGGCAGGGCTTTGTCAAAGGCTCCATTCAGGTTTCTGCTTGAGGAACTACAGAAACTGTAAGGAATCGAGAAAATCTCACAGTGGAAAAATCATGATGCTTCCATCACGGGTGGTCCAGATCCATGGAACTACTTCACTTGCCCCGATCCCTCAAGCTTATTGATACTTCTGCTATTTTGACAAGTGTTTGTTGGGTAGAAACAGACTCAGTCAGCTGAGTACCTACACCAGCATCAGGTTTTGTCCCAGAAGGAGCCAAATTGCCATCTTTTACTCACCCACATGTAACTGTCACATTTATAGGTGGCTCCTAGTAACCAAGATGCTCCCCAGTTCAGATTTATGGCCAGATTCTGAGCCAACAGCTGCAAGGACAAACTGGCAAGAGGCATGGCCGAGCTCAGGTTTGTGCATGTCTGTGTATGAAGAGGTTTATGAATGCAGCTTTTTCAATGACACCCCAAGGCCAATTCTAAATGAAGTCTAATGCAGCCAATCTGAAGGGAACTTGTTATTGATAATTGTTATGAAGCGAATGTGTCTCCCCAGAAAGATACGTCTTAAGCCCCAGTTCCTTAGAATGTGACCTTATTTGGAGACATAGGATCATTACAGAGGTAATCAAGGTAAAACAAGGTCATAGGGTGGGTTCAATCCAATATGACTCTGACACTGTAGAAAGGTAAAATTTGGACAGAGGCAGGTATGCATGGACAGAAGGTGATGTGAAGAGATGCAGGGAAGACGCTGTCTGGAAAAGATCCTTCCCCCACACCCTCAGAAGAGCCCAACCCTGCCGACACCTTGATCTTGGACCTCCAGCCTCCAGAACTGTGGTACAATACATTTGTGTGGTTCAGAAGCCACTCGGTCTGCGGTATTTTACTGTGGCAGCCGAGCAACTAATATGTTACCTAATTCATTAGTCCTGAAAACCTCTTGCCAGTTAAACCAGTGTTCTCATACTTAGGTATTAGTATATGTTTCTGAATTTTTCACCTTTACTTTTCAGAATGCATGCAGAGAGAGATTCTTAGAGAAACTTTAAACCATGTGAACTCAGAAACTGAACTCTAGAAGAGGTGGCTGGTGAAAGACAGGAAGGGAACAAAAGAGATTCTACACAGACTGGGATACAAGAAAGTGGCTGGCGGGGACCTGGCTGTTGCCTGGGCAGGAGGAGGAGGAGGAAGTGGGACTCCAGCAAGGTCACAGGTGTGTTTGGCTTCCAGGCTGGGCCAGAGCCAGTGCCCCCTAAGAAAAAGTGAGGCCCCTGCTGCAGGTGGGAAGGGAAGAGAAAGTAAAGGTTGCTCAGGGGTGGCCCCTTCCCAATGCCTGACAGAGAAACCACTTCCCCAGACACTGGCTGCAGGGGAGTGGCACTGAGCACAGTGCTCCAGTGCAGTGCGGTGGTGCCCCAGTGCAGCGGGACACTCAGGCACGTGCAGAGTGCCTGGTAGAGCACCAAGATGCCTGAAAGTCAAAGGCGCCTGGGAGATGGCAATCTGAACAAGGAGAAGTGCATTCTTCTTCCAAATAAAAGGAGACCTGGAGTACCCTCTTCATGCCCCTTACTGACTGTGGAACCAGTGAAACTCTCCTACCTGCAGTCTCAGTTTTCTCATCTTGAAAATGAGGATAACAATAGTGTCTTTCTCCTAGGGCACTGTGAAGATTAAATGAGGTAAATGCACATCTGGCACATAGTAAATGTGGACTAAATACAAGAGAGATCCCAAGACCAGCCTTACATGACTTTCCAGTAGGTAGAGCAGATTCTGTGTTAATGGTATAGATACTAAACCATTGCTCACAGAAAACACCTGAAAGTCAGCGCCAGCATGTTCTCCTGATAACATCTGTCTTTCTTCTGTACAGATATTATCAACCTCCTGGCCACATGGGTGCTACATTGGTTTGTCAGCAGCATCCATCCAGATGTGGGAAACTGAGATGGCAGGATTTATTCATCCCCTCAGCAAGAGTTCACTACACTGAGCCAGGCCCAGGACTTCACACAGTGATTGCTGCAGACCACGAGGGAGGGGTTTGGGGGCAGAGGTATACAAGGTTTCTACTATGGGATAGGACAAGGCACAGAACACAAATTACACCTGTAAGCCAAATGAAATGAATTTGGGCACACCTCCTCAGAATGGGGACTAGGGAAGTTATAGTTCCATTTCAAGAACAGCATTCTGATCCCTCTCTTACTATTATGGAGGCTGATCTTGAACCTGTGTTTCTACAGGGTAATTTGCACGGAAGTCTGATGGAGAATATGTAAAGAACATGCCACAGAATGGGTGTGTCCACCTGCCATAGCCCCCAGCACTGCCCTGTGTGCAGGAGAGATTGACATGCCCGACAGCTGGACCAAAATAAAAAGAACAAAGTTTAATCAGAAACTTTTACACATCCCCACGGTGGACCTTGTTCTCATGTTTATAGCTTCACATTCTTTTGAATAACAACTTCATGGAGATAAGTTATACCCAAGCAAGAGTTATAATTCAGTGGTTTTTACATTCTCAGAGCTGTGCAACCATCACCACTGTCAGTCTGAGAACATTTGCCTTGCCCCAGAAGAAGCCGTCACTCCCAGCCTCAGCGGCACTGGCCCCCTTCTGGCCTCTGAGATGTGCCTCCTCCACACACTGCCCAGGAGCTTCTTCTCTTCATGTCTTCCATGTCCATCTGTGTTACGGCACGTGGAATGCTGACTGACCCCTTTTGATGGCTGAGTGGCACAACCCACTGCATGATGCACCACAAAGTGTCTGTCACCCCTCAGTTGATGGACTGGCTGCCTCGTTCATGACCCCACATGTCCTGCCTCTGTCTCTGCCACTTGCTCAGCTCTCCAGGTAGTTCTTGGATTCACCCCATCAGAATCTAGAAGGAGATGGGGGTTCCCATGCAATTGTGAGATCCTGAGTGTCCTGAACCCTTCCTACCTGGCCTCAGCCCTTCTTCCCTGACCAATCCTACACCTGGAATCATCTGCCACCTACCCCTAACCAGCTGCTGTGCACATAGGCCTCACCTGAGGCATGTGTCTACCCGTGCACTCTCCTTGCCTGGAGGGCTGGCCTCCGGTTCCTTCCCACACCAGCCCTTTCATCAGTTCCTCAGCTCCCACCTGGACCCCCCTTCTACCCATTCTCTATCCCCACTATTGTATCTATCACTTTCCTGCCCCATAGTCTGAGAGCTAGAGCTTTCTGGGGACAGAACCAGACCTCATTCATCTTGGCAGCCCATGTGTGGCATTTGGCCTGTGTCTTCCCATAGGAGGTATGGGGCTGGGATGTGCCACGCCATTTCCCCTTAGATCTGAAGGACTGATGTGTTTACACCCCTACTGCAGAGTGCTCCCAGCATCACCCTCATGACCCCTCTGTCCAGGCATTGCCCTCAGCTAAAGGAACCCACCCTGATCAAGGTCACCAGAGCAGCCACATTTAGTGATGTCAGTGTGATAGGAGGGCCCTGCCCCCTCATCTCAATTCAGCGTAACTTTGAATGGCTGCCTAGCTCCAGAGATCTTCCTATCCAGTGGCTGAGGCTTTTGGTATCCATTTCTGTGCTTTCCTTTAAGATGGTAGAAGATGGATGGATGGATGGATAGATAGATAGATAGATAGATAGATAGATAGATAGATAGATGGAAGATAGATGATGGATAATGATAGATAAAAAGATAGATACATAATGGATAGATGATAGATACATAATAAATAGACAATAGATACATAGATGATAGACAGACAGATTTGACTTGGTAAGGATCTGCATGTGCATACGAGAAAACCAGCAAGGCTGGGAAATACCAAGATCATAAAGATTTACCACTATGTTTTCTTCTAAGACTTCCATAGTTTTTAGCTCTCAGATGAATAAATAGATAAATAGATGTGGATAGTCAATAAACAGGTAATAGATGGGTAGATAGTTAGATGGCTAGAGATGATAGATGCATATGTAAATAGACAGATGATACATAGATGACAAATACATACATAAATAGTATTTATGACAGACTGATAGATAATGGATAAATGATAGATAAATAGATGATAGATTCATAGATAATGATGGTAAGTAGAGATATACAAACATGTACACACATGGTGAGTTTTTGTTTATTTTTTTCCTTTTGTATTTTATTTAACTGTGATTTTATATTATATATAGTTTTTCTGTGACTTGCTGTTTACTAAATGATTACTGAGATGTATGATATGTTGATAGGGGTTGCTGTGTTTCATTTACTTTCACTGCTGCATAGGACTCCATGTGTGAAGGCACCACAGTTTACTTAGGCATTTTAGGTACTATGCTATTGTCAGACGTTTGGGTAGATCCTGGTGGTGTCTTGCTAACTGTGCACCTTTGGCACGCTTGATTTCCCACTCTTACAGTGTGACCTTGGTCTTATTGTTCATGCCCCTTGGCATACTGTGCCGCAGTTCTATTGGGCATATATCCAGGAAGAGAGTTACCAGTGCATAGTATATAAGAATTTTCAAGTTTAGCGAAGCCTTCCAGACCTTTCCCACATGTTTGTACTAATTTATGCTGTCGTACACATGGATGAGAGTTTGTATCCTGCACATCCTCACTAGCACTTGGTTTCACCCAACTTTATTATTTGCCAGTCCGGTGGAAATAAGATGGAATGTCACTGTGGTCTCAGTTTGCTCCATCCCATCACCCCTGGTGATGATGGGATACTCATGCTTCCCCCTTTGGTAAGTGATAGTTCAGGGTTTTGCCCATTTTTTATCTATTGGGATGTTTGTCTTTTTATTATAATTCACAGATGTTCTTTCTATATTCTGTACATTAATTCTTTATTAGTTTTATATGAAACATTTTTCTCCCATTTTTTATCTTTCCCTCCACTGTTTTCATTTTGTCTTTTGATAAATATACATAATTAAATGGATTACTTAAGCTAAAACTAAATTTATAAATTTTACTGTGATTTAATTTATCAAGTAGTTTCCTTTAATATTTCTATGTTCTTGTGTAATAAATTTATGTTCTAAATTTGTAAAGTATTCTCCTATATAATCTTTTAAAGTTTTATGTTTGCCTTATTTATTACATGTGGGTTTGATTTCTATGAGTAGAATGATACAGAAATTCACTTTCATTTTTTGCATTTGGATAAGCACCAAAATTAATTTAAAAATTCTTTGTGTTGATAATGCATTCACATGAATGCAAAGAATCAAAGTAATATCAAATGGTAAAAGCAAAAATTCTTATTTCACCCTGCTAACAAATCATTTTCCCACCTACACCCAATAGGAAAATCACTTTCAGTAATTCTACTATAAATTTACTTCAGAGACATCTTTATGTAAGTACAGGAAAGCAGGGAAATACATTCCCATTTTCCTTCTTTGCTAGATGTACCAAACTTGCTTTTTTACAATTAGCAGTAGACCTTGGTGAGTATTTAATATCACCACTGAGGGCTTTCTTGTTCTTTTACAGGACTATAGGGTTTTCTCCTGTGTGTTAAACCATACTTTCCAGTTCCATTTTTAGTCATGATGGTCTATCAGCAACTGGATTCTCCTTAAGCAATTAGAATTTCTGAAGCTAAATTCCAGAATGCAGGAAACTGCATTGAGAGAGAGAGAAAATATACTCTAGGACCTGCAGTACCTCTTGAGTCTTTGATCTGCACTTCTATGGGAGAAAATCACCCATTTGACCCTGCAATTCCTTTATTAGGTATATTCCCAGACAACCAAAAATCACATTACAACAAAGATATTTGTATCAGAATGTTTATTGCAGCCCAATTCATAACCGACAGGTCATGGAAGAAGCCCAAGGGCCCATCAATCCACGAATGGCTCAACAAACTGTGGTGTATGTATACCATGGAACACTATGTAGCCATAAAGAAAGATGGAGACTTTACGTCCTTCATGTTCACATGGATGGAGCTGGAAAATGTTCTTCTTAGCAAAGTATCACAGGAATGGAAGAAAAAGTATCCAATGTACACACACCTATTATGAAATTAATTTAAACCTT